>CAJUYH010002942.1:0-36042 GCA_910591685.1 Galerucella tenella
GCTGAGGTTCATTATTTTACCGTAGTGGCTAATAACGGAGCCTTAAAAACCAGTTGTTCATCGGATATTACAGAGTTGTACTCAAAATTGACGAAATATTTTACAATTTAATTGTCGCTTTAGATAAGTAGGTAGGTACTATTGAAAAATGCCACAATTTTTTAGTTTATAAAAAAACTTGTGGTGGATCAATTCGAATATGAAATTATGTGCTATAAAATGAAATAGTTTCCTTACACACTAAACAGTTAAAAATTTAATGAATTGATTAATTGAACTAAATTCTAAAATATTTTGTAAAAATTTAATGAATTGATTAATTGAACTAAATTCTAAAATATTTTGTCAAGTTTGAGTACATCTGATAGTTGAAGGAATATTGCTCATTCCAATACTCCTTGTACCTTTTGAAACAAACTATAGTGGATAAAAGCATAATGAGGAATCAATAATTTTTAATATTTCCATTCCCATATTTTTAATGAATCCTTATTCTTTCCTTTTTCTGGTTGTTTCCCTGTTTTGGTTAACTATTTGAAATATTCCTTCCATTTCTATCTTTGACATTAATCATAGTGATCTCTTCGTCGGTCCTCAAATGTCTCAGTGCTTCATGCTTTTGCTCAAAAATTTTTAGCTGGTCCTTTTTTTTGGTATACTTCATAGTCATTTTGATTTTTCGTTAAATTTTACGTGATTCTTTTTTTTCTATTTTATTCGTCATTTTATACAAAGGTTGTTTTTTTTTCTTTCTCGGATGCTGGTCCTATCGCCAGCTACACCACAGACTCTTGAGCTTTTTGTGCCATCTGAGTTTAGCTTAACAAAACCCATTCCGTTACTTCAGGTCCCTTAAAGGACTCGGATCTTTGAACGTTCGACTATTCACGAGAACGTCGTTCAATAGCAATATCTTTCAAACGCACTAGCGAACAAAACTTTGTAGATCGTATGTGTCAATTTTTAGGTGATGTCTACTGTAGAGTGGTTTAAAAAGCTCGTGAGAGGAAGAAGATTACATGTGTATGTGTTTATTTTCATTCTGTGTTTTGTTACTCAATTTTTTACGTAATAGCAATGGGAACAATCAGAAAACAAATTTCAGACTGTAGAGCTCAACGCAACAAACACTATTGTTTCCTTACTAAGGACCAGTTGTATGAAGCATAGTTAACCTAATGTCTATGGTTAACCCACGATCACAACTATTAGAGTGTTGTACGAAACGTAGTCAAGAATTATTTTGGTTAACTCATAAGTTAACTATGCAATTTACTGAACCACCGAAAATGGTGGTTTAACTAAAGTTCATGGAATAACCTTCAAATTCTGATGTGACATAATATCTTATAATTGACTATTCTATAATTTTACAATTTTTTATTGTTTACAATGGAAAACGTGGATTATTTTGAAGAGTTAACGGATGATGAGGATTTTCTAGAAATGATAAGAGAAGTAGAAGGTTTATTTACTTATTTGTATACGACTTTTATACCTCATTGAGATTTTATACTGGGTTTTAGGTTTAAGGAGAAACGCTCGCATATTTAGGACAAGAGAAAGTCATTTCAAAAAGTGGACGGAAAATGAGTTTTTTGATAGATTCAGAATATCAAAAAGCACTTCAATTTAATTTTTTTTATGGACCACCGCCAGTGCTTTGAGCGTAAAATTTTTCGTCAGCCTACTCTTTTTTAAATATTTCTATATTTATTTAACAGCACGTCACTTGTTCGTTGTATAGTTGCACTGATAGAATTAAATTCTTCAGCTAAATGAAGCCACAAATTTTTCTTATGCCGAGAACTTTCTGCATCCGTTTTCTTACACTCTATAACGTTTTTATTCTTAGCAACTAGATAAATCAACGTCGATTCTTCAAATGCACTGAAATTTGGAGTATGATATTTAACGCCAAGCACGCTTTTGATCATTGACTGTCATCGTTTAACGATTTCACATTATACAAAAACTGTGACGATTTTTCAAGTTAGTACCAACAATATTGATAAAATGCTCGAATGTTACTAAAGATTCGGATAATCACATAAAAATATTAATTTGACTGTGGTTCAACTGATCACAACACGAACATCTTTCGTACAACGATTGATTGATTTGACTATGGTCAACATGTGAACCTGGTTCAGTTGATCAATTGGTTAACTACATTACATACAACTGGCCCTAAGTGCAGTTGATCTGTAAGGGTTTTCTAAAAATGGATCCAAGAAATGTAGGATTTCACAGGTGGTTTATTTATCCACCCTATATAATTCCAAGAATTGCGGATCATTTTATATAAAAGGATCTCTTCTATCATAAAACCTTCTTGTCGTATCTTTCGCCATTTCCTCAGCACCTTGCAAGTCATCAATTATTTGATATATAACTATTAGACTATGAGCCCATGGGGAAAAAAGTGTCGCGATTCGAAACAGCAGCAAACCCATTCAGAACGATAGTTTATCATGCCACCATCAGTTCCAGCACTATGGCGTACATTTTCTCTTGTGCAGAAAAGCGCAGTCGAAAACTGAACATTTTATCTTCCACCCCCTAAAAATGTGATAAAACCAAATAAAACTGTACGCACGCCGTTTCCATTTGATAGTAGAATCATAGTATATCGGTCAAGACTCTATGCCATTCAAAAATAATCGTGATGAAAATCTAGGAAAATTTTTGAAAACTCTAATTTTTACCCCCTGAAACCGAGATATGAAACAGTACGCCGTTTGCTACATTTGATAGTAGAATCATAGGAGATCGGTCCAGACTCTATGACGTTCAAAAATAATCGTTCGGAAAATCTAGGAAAATTGTTGAAAACACTTATTTTCTACCCTCTAAGAAGGTGATGTGAAACTGTACAACATATAAATACATATTTCACAGTAGTGCCGTACAAAAAAAGTTGTGTGAAAAGACGTGGGAAATGTTTTATTTTCCTACTCAGAATCCAGTAGAACAAATGCCGTAAATTTTCAGATGATATTTTTTGAGTAGGAAAATCTTGGAAAATAAAATATTTCCCGCGGCTTTTCACCTAACTTTTTTTTTCCACGAGCGGGCGGAAAATTGAATTTTCCACACACATTTTAGTGTGGAAAATTAATTTTCCCGCACCGTGTGGAAATAATTTTCCATCTCAGTATATCAAAAATAAGCCGGTATATTATGGTGGTTGCGAAATGCTTTAGTTACTATGAGTAACTAACCAGCTATTTACTTTCATTTTTGTTTGATTATTGTCAGAAAACTGTCGGTGCATTTCTAAAATATTTTGCTCGTGAATAAGTGAATCCTCATTAAAAATGAATATTTGTCTCGAGGGAATCTATGAAAATACAAGCGAGGGAGTTCCCGATGAGATTCTTCTGGCAGCCAGCAGAAAATGTGATAACGGACCTGTTACCAGAAAAATCGTAGAGAAGATATGAAAAAGAATACGAAATCTTTTGCAAATGGAGCGTAAGGAAGGGCATTACATTACATTACTCGTAGAAAAACTATTGTACACTTGCGGAAAATGTTTTTTTCTACTACCGTGCGTTTTAACCCACTTTCCCGCACTAGTGCGGGAAAGTAAAATTATGCAAATTTTGACCTTATTAGATAGTTTTTTACTTCGGAAGTTATAACTATTCTTACACCAGGTGAATAAATAGTCCATCAAATAAAATCAACATGTTTTACAGCTTTTTGTTGCATTTTTAATTTACTGAAAATATAAAATAAAATAAATATTTTGATATAACCTTGTAAATTCTTTAAAGTAGTGTCACAAAACAACTATCAAACCACCCGGGTTTGATATAACAAAAATATATCAAATGAAATTCTTTCATCTACAAATGACTTAAAATTGTTGCCGTCACCCTCATCGTCATCTTTATGTGACCTGCAAACGAGGCCATCCTCATCAACGTCATTCACTCACCACTTAACACCAAATAACTCCACTGGACCGGCAATTTTAAGTAATTCACAGAATGCAACTAATTGTGTTTCTAATATTAATATTTATAATAATAATTGATAATAATAATAATAGTTATCGGTCTAAGTTTTTTATATGTGTGTTAAAATAAAATAAATTTTGAAAAATGGGTTGATATACTTTTTTGTATATACGGTCGTAGAAAAAATAATGTTCCTAACTCATGCGTAAAGTGTTTTTCCCGCCCTTGACCGCTTGCCCGAACTCCGCTTCGCGTCGTTCTGGTCAACTGCAGTCGCGTGCGGGAAAGTATCACTTTCCGTACTAGTTAGGAAAATAACTATTCCGCACTCGGCTGATCACCGAACTCCGCTACGCGTCCTTCGGTGAACGGCAGACTACTGTGGAAAAATTCAATTTCCGCACTCGTTAGGTAAATAGCTATTGTAAGGCACTACTGTCAAATATTTATTTATGTGTTGTATAATCTACAGAAACAAATGCCGTACAGTTTCAAATCACCTTTTTAGAGGGTAGAAAATAAGAGTTTTCAAAAATTTTTCTTTTTCCGAACGATTATTTTTGAACGGCATAGAGTCTGGACCGATCTCCTATGATTCTACTATCAAATGTAACAAACCGCGTACTGTTTCATATCTAGGTTTCAGGGGGTAAAAATTAGAGTTTTCAAAAAATTTCCTAGATTTTCCTCACGATTATTTTTGAACGTCATAGAGTCTGGCCCGATCTCCTATGCTTTTACTATAAAATGTAACAGACGGCGTACAGTTTCATCACATTTTTAGGGGGTGGAAAATAAAATGTTCAGTTTTCTACTGCCCTTTTCTGCACAAGAGAAAATGTACGCCATAGTGCTGGAGCTGATGGTGGCATGATAAACTATCGCTCTGAATGGGTTTGCTGCTGTTTCAAATTGCGACACTTTTTTCCCCATGGGCTCATAGTCTATATAGTTCTTCTTACGATCTATGAAACTGACTTGACTTGACTTAGCCATGGGATGCAATAAAACCATAAAACTTTTCTGACTTACCGTGCAGAGCCGCACTATACCTGATGAAATTATATGTACATTTTAATGAGAATAACAAAACAAATACGACCCTGTCACGGCTAATACGTTTAGGTATGGCTTTATTGCATGTCATTATCCCATCTCAGATTAGGTCAGTTTCTTAGTTCGAGGAAAGAACTATATAGTTACAGGTTATGTTCATTTGGTTTTCCGATGTTCTGTGCAATACTATTCGCATACTCCCATACTCATACGACTGATAAATTCATCCGCTTGCAAGTCGAACAGATTTCGAAGATACTGCTCAAACATAATAACAAATTCACTCCCATCACAAAAAATACGTGGGGACATTTGGTCGAACGTTCAAAGATACGGGTACTGTTCTTTCACCGATTGTAGGTTGTATGCTTCATAAACCTGTAGTAGGTTTTTAAATATTTTTCTTTGTCTTCCACCCTTCCGCCCATACCTTACAATTATTAGCCACATTTAATTATGCTACATTTTGCCACCTATACTTATTATTCTGTCCTTCATTTCTTTATAATTCAAACCCACGACTACCTGAGCCAATCGAGTATTTCGTAAGTGAATGCGGTAATTTGTATTTCAAGTAATATTTATTTTTATATGTGGCGGTGAGACCTGCTTATTACAACCCACAGAACAAATTTATACAGAGTGGTCCTTAAATACATGGAAGTACAATACAATCTTTTGTTTAAAACCAACTAGCTTTAAAGAAATGTTGATATTAGAAGAGATTTTTGAGCATACACGTCAAAAAGGGTTAAAGTTATTGCAAAAAACAAAAATTTAAATCTAAATTCTCAACACCATGTATCTCTCCTAATTGTTAACACAATTTGATTGAAACTGAAAGTTTGAATCGCAATATTTTAAATTGAAGATTGTATAGTTTGTCTCAAAGTATATCGTCTTCACTTTTGCAGTAATCATAAAATTAATGGGCCAATTGCAATAAATCATATGGCCAATAACTGCTGTAGAAGAGATCGCCAATGGTAGAAGGTCGTAAATGGTCGTATTTAGATGATTGCTGGCCAAAGCTAAGACGATATACTATGAGATAAACTATACTGTACTCACTTCTATGTATAATTACATAATTACATAATTATCACCTTGTATGTAGTATAAGTTCAGCAAAACTGTTACGGTCTTATTATTCCCCTTTTTTAAAATACATGTTAATATTTATAAATAATTCCACAAAAGTAGGTAGCTCTTCCGATTATTACCATAACATTTCATTAAAAAGTTTCCATTCAAGTTATTTATATTATTCGTGAATCGTGCCTGCCTATCGATACTTCCTCTAACATCTAATGCCATCAGTAACCTCTTTCTGTTTACATGTAGTGTTTAATCTATCTCCGTCCTATTTTTATAAAGTTTGTGATTTTTGTTTGATAATTTCATTCAATTTATTCTAAATTTTATATACTCCCTTAAAAACAAGGTAAAAACTGTTGTTGTTTCTTCATGGAAAAAAAAACTAGATTTAATTGCCATATCATACCAACGATTACAAGATATTTCACTCGAAGACGGTCTGATTCTTGTTGCTTTTGCAAACGGACGCCGCACTCATAAATCGTATTTACGGCTCGCTTTTTTTATCAATAACGAGACCGGTAGGTATCAGAGGACATTGGAATTTTCAAAACGAATCAATCGACAGTTCTTATCCAGCATTTTAGTGATTTTGTGATACTTATTGATAATCTATCGGTTATTTATACAAACTATGTAGAATTTGCTTTTACCCACAAAAAAATGGATTTATTTTTCCAACAATTGATCATATAAGTACTGATAAACTGCGCAAAATATTTTAATCAACAACAAATAATGCTTCCAAATGATATTCGACTTTGCCTAACTACTTAAAGAAATATAAAAAAGTCATCATGTATTTAAAATAGAAAAGTTAACTCATACTTTCTACAAGCACCAACTATTCCAATGATGCAACTCGCCATTAAAAATGTGTCTAGCCTTAGGTTTTTGTCGACTTCGCGACCCTCGGAATTTCATGTTAATTTTAAATTTGTTTTAAAGCTTACCTTGAATAAAGCAGATTAGAACAAAAATGTCTTTGGACCATCCAGTAATTACTTCAAAAATCACGATTTTAATTCAAAAAATGGTACTTCTTCAACACTAATTAATGCTATTTCACGATAAATATTTTCACTTTAAACAGTAAGGGTTATTATCTTGAACTAAATGTGAGTCTATTTCACACTATTTCACGGAAGAAAATAGGTACTTAAATTTTGCCAATTTTTAGAAATATTCGTAAGCATAAATATTTTCTTTTGTCACTTGAGCTTATAAAATTACACACTAAAATTGTATGTCTAGATATCCTACGTTCACAAACTAGGATAAGGTGACACTTCCTAACGGCGTTGACAAATGGTCATAATTTTTTTTTCAGCTGAATTATTGATGCTTTGTAATAAATTACATGAATATATAACAATATAGAATTATTTGCATTTATAATCATGAAAATTTAAATAATAGTTAGGTTTACAATTTTTTTCTTATTCTCTTGCTCCGTATTTAATGATATTCTAGTTACACTTAGATCTGTGTCAGTTGGTTGGGAAGCGGTATGTGTTGAATTATGATAAAAATTTTTTGCTCCAGTAGAAATCCCATGAAGTCAGTCAATTTGAGGTGGAGAGATGAAAGAAGGAGAAGGGACATACATACGTATTCCCTTCCATTTCTCTTCATAAGCATACTGACTTGCTTTCCCCTTTTTGGAAAACATCATATGGAATAAAAATCGTTTGATATTCATGTCTATCACATACATAATTATTCCCTTCTCCTTCTCGAAAAAGTGTCTAATAATTTGAATTGTATGAATGAGGTTTTTCGATCCTTTTATGAAAACTATATTTTCCCATTTATTCAAGTAAACATTTTTCGAATGTAAAATAAGAGCAATATAAATATAGAGTATGGCTAAAATTAAATAGAACAATCCACTGGAACTGTGTTCTCGCGAATATTTTAAAAACCATCCTTTTTTATTATCAGCAATATGTTCGTGATGGACGAGTATTTATATACCTACTTTTCGGGACATTTTCAACTAAAATCACAAAAATATACATAATTTTTTATTTTTACCCTAACCACATAAAATATACGTACCAAGTTAGTATCTGTGGTACATACAATATTATGTCCAAAATATTTTTCAATACATATAGATATAGATCATAAAGATAGTAAGTACATCGGTGTTATATGAGAAAAGATAAATCTAAAATCTTGGTGTTGTTTCCAAGCCGTAGCGAGTTACGGAAATGAAAACTGGCACCATTGCCCATTCCCCGCTCTTTCTAAAATTTCTGAACATCCGATATCTAGACATAATTGTCAAAAATTGTCAAATATTTTAAAAAAATGGCGGATTTTTGGTACTTCCAATTGCGATTTTCTCTCTCAGAAGTGGATGATCCAAGAATATTTTTATATTAAAACGTTCTATAGTAATAGGGCTTTCTATTGAAAAAAATCATTGCAAAATTCCGAGGTTCGCGAACCTTACCGGACGCCTAATAAAAACTTCTCATTAATTTGCTTTATCTACAACTGTTATGTAACAGGTACGATTTGACACTATTTTCAGTGTCATAATGACGTATATTACCGCACTGGTGCGTGTTTGAATACATTACCGCACTAGTGCTATAATAAGTATCTAGAAACATATTAATACCAGAATTAAATATTTAAAATAACACTGGAAGCTGCATTTTCAATTTCCGAAAGGAGATTGTCTTCGATTGAACTCATTTTTATAGATTTTTGTTCATTCCACTTTGAAAATTTGATGACATAACTAATTTATTTCATTTCCACAGCCTTGTTTGTCTTTGTGCTATGGTCACAAAATATGATACACAGAACCTTATGTTTGCAGTCAATATTATTAAAAATACGTTGGATTGATTTTTTTTAGTTTCATAATAAAGGTACTGTTAATAATACTAATAAACAGTGGTAGATAAAAATTTGTACGTAACACGTGTGATAGGAATTATTGACGCACTTAAGTGATTACACGACTCGGCCTACGGCCTCGTCGTGCAAACCTCACATGCGTTCGTTAATAATGTCCATATCCCACTAATTACGTAAATAACTATTATTTTCTTTTCTTCAAGCCATTTCCCAAATTTTTCATATGCCAAATCACACAGCTTTTGATTTTTGTGGAATTACTGTCGATATTGCTCATTGTGTGTCCTCTTCTATATCGCTTGGTCATCTATCTGAGTCTGAATCGGACATTTTTAATCGTATTTTTGCAAAATATCTGGGCATTAATACTTAAAGCAGATACAATTAAAATGAACTGACGAACTGTAAAGCCAAATGAATAGAATTAATAAGAATAGCATGGAAACAGTCCTTCTTATCGAAATGCCTAGAATTCCTGCATGTAAACAGTCATGTTGGCGTTTGTGAGAAAATTAGTTATAAAATGTGTTTTCGTCAAAATTGGATAAAATCTTCACGTTATAAAATGCTTTTTTGTGTAACTCGGGTCGTGTTGGGGAAACTCGCTCGCTTCGCTCGTTCATCCCGCAAACATTCCAATCCTTACACAAAATGACGCATTTCATAACTGGCTGCATAAATAGCTATGATTCTAAAATATTGTACATTGAAACAAAACTATACACTTTATATTCAAAGGAGGGAACATTTTATTTTCATTATTATGGAGTTATCTATAAATAAAACTTATCTTTATTTTTAACTATTGTTTACATGAAGATATTTTTTAATTTTGAGTATCCGTACACAATGATTTGGGAAATAAATGTCACAATAATATTTTCATACTGTTGGTTTAAAATTAAAATGAAAATGTCGATAGAAGATCGTTGATGTTCACATAATGTAGGTAGTTTCAGTAGCTGTAAAATAAATCTGTCACATTTTTCATATATTGTGTAAGATTATAAATATTTGCATTTGAACTTAATTGAAATAATAAATTTTAAAATAGAACTAAACATTAAAATCATTACCAGTTTGGTGCTTTTACTACTAATAATAAGTATATAAACATATGAAGCACAGAGTGTCCCAAGATATGTAGTACAATTTTAATGCTTTTATACAGAGTGTTTCATTCCGGTCTTGCCGCTAGAAATCTAGTAAAAGTACTCTTGTTAAATTTAAATATTAAAGTGGGGAAAACAAACCAAAAATTACCAAACACTGCAAACACCGGGTGGTGCAATACGTTAATTGCTGGAAAAAGACAGGTCAGGACTCAACTTGGTTTGGCGAATTTAGTCAGCTCGTGTGAGAATTGTTTTCTGAACTGAGTAGGATTACAGTATATCGAGCACGAGACGGGGAATTGACGGGCGGAGTTTAGGACGCCTCTGAAGAAATCATATTAGCACGAAACTCACATCTGCCGAAGAGAAGCTAGATATAAATACTCTGCAGCTTAAGCAAGAATATTATGCGCTAAAACAAATAATTAAAAGTCAGGAAGGTGGGCTGGAAATACTGGAAAATGAAATAAGAAGAAATAGCGTAGTAATTGAAAGGATACAGGATGAACAAAAAGAAGGAAACAGACAGAATGCAACAAAAAATTCAAGGAGTTTTTAATAATATGGGGATAAACGTTCATACTGAATCAGATGTTCTAGAAGCAAGAACACTGGGAAACTCTATGAAGAACAAAACAAGATCGGTGCTTGTAAAATTAATTTCATGAAATGAAAAAATGGACATTTACAAGAATTTGTAAGGGTCTAAAATATGGATTAATCATGACTACTCAAAAAAAGTACAAGAAGAGAGAAGATACTTAATCCCACAAATCAAACAAGGAAGGCAACAAGACACAAGGCGTACCTCAAAAGCAACAAATTAGACGGACGGAATACGGAGTTGGCTCCAGAATATGACAAGAAAAGTTCTCTGTCTAAAGGACAGCGACATTAATCAGCAAATAGGAAAGGTAATGAAAAAAGATCAAAAAAATCTAGCAAAGACAGGGAAGCTATGGACGAAAACCGATGACGACAAGACAAAGAATCAGTAATCGAAAAAAAGTAAAAGAAAAAACCGAATTAAAATTGGAACGTGGAATATAAAAACGTATCTAGCCATAGGTAAAATGGAGGAAGTTGCCAAAGAAATGAAGTATTACAAGAATTGAGTTGGGGTGGAGTATAGATAAAGAGGAATTTACACTGTGAACAGAAATTTACACTGGAGAACAGAAGTAAGGAATAGGATTCATGGTCAGTAAGAAATAGAGACAAAATATCATATCGAATAGAATCATCATCAGATGATCATCACTTACATCAGAATAAGGAATAAACAAGTTAATCTGATCACAATAAAGGCCGACAGAAGAAGCTGACTAGGACATAAAATTAGAATTCCAAGAAAAAATAGAAAAAACTTGTTAAAACCTACGACATTGTAATAATTGCAGGCGATTTTAATGCAAAAATAGGGGAAGAAGAATACGTAAGTTGTGTTGCAGTAAAACATACAATCCACGAAAATACCAATAATAATGGAACAAAAGCATGTAATATAGCAGCAGCTTAAAACTTTCGATAGTCAGTTTCAAATTTAAACATAAACAGAAACATAAGGTAATATGGATGATTCCAGGAGAAACGACAGGGAATCATATAGATCACATAATGATAACAAAATAGTGGGAGAGGATAGTAAATGATGTAAGATCTTATAGAGGGGCTAACGCGAATACTGATCATTTTTAAGTGCTGGCAAAAATAAAAATGAAAACTCTAAAAGGAACTAAGAGATTACTCGAAAATAAACAATGGAACCTAGAGAAACTTGACAATGAGAAGACAGCCAAAAATATACCAGCAACAGAGAAAATATTGAACATGACTGACAGACAAAACTTGAGGCAAAAAAACATTTAAGCAGAAAAGTAATGAATGGTTTGATGAACAATGCCAAGAATATATAAAACAAAAAAAGGATGCTGGGAGTAAATGGATTGAAAAAGGCGATAAACAAGCATTGAATGAATATAGAGAAATGAGAAGAATTGTTACAAAAATGTGCAAAAGAGAAAAACAGCGATGGATTAAAGATCACTGAACGAAATTGAAAAACACAGTTAGGACAATAGGAAAATCTAGAACTATGTTAAGAAATTAAATTGTAAAAAGAAAACAAGAAATAACACTATAGACGGCAAACAATGGGAAGAACACTTCACAAAATTATATGAAAAGAAAAAATTACTGAAAACAGACAAAACACAAATGCTGAAGAAATTCCACCCTTTGAAGAATTTTGAGAAGTTATAATAAACCTCAAAGCGGGAACGGCGACAGGAATTGACCAGATAAAATATGAGTTAATTAAACAAGGAGGCAAAGAATTGATGATTGAGTTATACAATTTAATGTAAAAAATTTGGGAAGAAGAGATTATGCCAAAAATAGAAAACAGGTTTATTGGTCCTAATACATAAGAAAGGATGTCCGACTGAATGTGGAAATTTCACTGCAAAAACACTAAATTGCATCCTTATTTATATAGATACATAACCTAAAAACCACACATTTGCTGATAGATTCACATTCACAACTCAAGATGGTGAAAAATGGAAAACGCACAGAATGGTGCACTCCGGTCTTTTTTATACCATGATACTATCCCATTCCCACACGTTTAATCGGTTCCTCTTTCAGAACCCTAGCTAGAAGCATTGGCTTCTTCCTTATGATTGTTTCACACACGTAACCTATGCCGGTTAGGTATAAAGTGCATTACCGCAATAGTTTTCTCGGGTAATTACCAATTGCCCGCAGCATCTCTTTGTGCGTTTGTACATATTTCAGTAAATGCTACTAGTGAATTTGTTTAAAATCCACTGTTTCAAAGAAGCTTCCTCAAATCGAGCAATCTTTACCATTGGGAAAAGCATAAAAATTTAATCTACTCATTCAATATGTTTCGAATATTTAGAACGCCCTGTATAAGAATATGTACGAATGATAATAAAATAAAGGAAAACGTTAGTTTCAATAACATTTTTTTTGTTTCAGGGTGGTTATCCTGCCAAATTGAAAAAGGTGCTCATCGTTACTGCCCCTCTATGGTTCAAAGCGCCGTTTAAAATTCTTCGACTATTTGTTAGAGAAAAGTTGAGGGAAAGAGTCTATACAGTATCAGTGGCTCAGTTATCAAGTCATATTCCCAGGGAATCTCTGCCCACCCAACTGGGTGGCTCCCTAGTCCTGGACCATAATGGTTGGTTGTCGCACTGTGTACTGTCAATGACTAGTACCAGACCAGAATCTCCAATTTCAAATTATGGTAAGTTTATTTCATAGAAGGAAAGATATTTTAACTGATAATCATTGTCTGGCGAAAACTAGCTTTAATTTGAAGATGGGAAAATCAAAAATTGCTTATTTAAACAGGTAGTTACTTTCTTCGCCTAGTACAAGAAATCGCACATTCGCAGTCGCAGGATATGTTTGGCAGATTCCTGCTCTTGGTGACAGAATTTTAACATGGCTTCGTTTGTCAACCCCAATAACATACAGGGTCTATTGACCTAACAGGACCCTTGTTAGCATACTCGCTAATATCTTTCTTCGGTTATTAGCTTTGCCGTAAATTATGACAAATGTCCCCCAGGCCCCAACCAACTGCTTCGCCTGTTTCTCCTCTGGCCTCTGGCACCCCACGGCGCGTTGATTGGCTAGTCTCGGACTAGATTTGCCAATCCACACACCGTCGGATTGGGCACGATTGTCGATTCTCGGTCGGCGTGGTTAGTCCTGTCACTTGTCAGTAAGTAGAACGCGGTTCAAAGGAAACAGACCTGCTCGATTCACGTACCTCGAAAACACTATCCTCTTCAACAGCGTGACCTGGTTCGACTTGCCATAATGAGCATAATGAATCGGATGCCCTGTTAATTGCCTGTAAATTTGTTCCACGAGGATGAGCCTGTATGGGTACATATGTCTTCCGGTTTCCCTACCTGGTACAACTATTTCAAACTTATTGTTAAAGCTTTACTTGTGGTTGTTGGAGTCAATGGGTTACCCCATCAAGTCATTGAAATGTAGTGGATTTTGATTCAACACATCCTCCAACGCAATTGTAGGAGTAGTTTGTATAGCGACTGTAATACAAACACACAGGCAGCATGCTTTGTGTGCTACTTAACGCTTAACGCCGTGTCCACTACACTATAGTGTGTGTTGGTCTAATAACTTGTGTATAGACAATGTTTCATGTTTTATCCACATATTATTCTGAAGGTGAGTATTTAAATAGGTACGATGTTTTTTTGACAAATGGAATCACCGTTCCTTCTAGCATCATTGGTTTCAAGCTTGGTAGTTCTATCTTTTTCTGAGCATTGACTATCAGTCTCTTTTGTTTCCACCAATTATCAACACAATAGCAATGGCGTCTGCGATAGTAAAAGTCAGAATTTAGAACGCATAACAATATATATGTAATATGAATGAAGTGGCAACAAAATATCAAAAAACATTAAATGTGAGACAGAAAATTGAAAAATAATTTTGTGAGATAAATAGAAGTATTACCGTCACTTATTTCAGAGGAGTTTGGTTCTATTATTCCTTATTCGGCCTATACCGTTTCCCATTTTAAATAAGTTTTACCAATATACCTGTTGTAATGATATTACTTTGAAATTGCAAACAAAACATAAAATACATATTTTCAAGTATATTTTTTTCTTATAGAAGGTAAAACACCGTCGCCCCAGAAACGCACATCTGCTCCAAGCGACATTGATATCTCTGGATCTGGTAACGGCGTCGATAGTTGGGCCGAAGAAGCGAATCTGAATCCTCCAAGTAGCGCTTCCAGTGGTTTCTCTGATGATGATTCTCTTCATGGAGATGGGGCCGCTTTGACGGCGATGCAATTAGTTGATTACGTTAGAGATAGGGGGAGATCCGGCTTGATGCAGGAGTATGCCGAAATCAGGTTAGTTTGAATAAAAATATTATCATGAAATAAAAACAAAAAAATTTCAAGAAAACTTGAAGTTAAGCGGAAAAAAACGGATACTTGATTTAGATATTACACTACTGACGACTCTAATTTGAAAGATTGGAAGTTTGTATTTTTGGATCATACAACTGCATGGCAAATTTAAAAAAATAATACTCGATATAAAAATTATAGCCAATATTCATTTTTAAACTTAAAACTTTAACCCTCTGTATTTCGGAGCTGGGAGCATTGGAAATCGAAGGTATTAAGCAATAGTTATGCAATGCGACTTCTAGTAATAATATTTGATATTTTTTTACATTAACACAATTATTATTCTTGTGTTTTAGGTCAAGACCCCCCGATGGAACGTTCAACATAGCCAAATCGAAAAATAATTTACCCAAAAATAGATATACCGATGTGCTGTGCTACGACCATAGTCGAGTGATCCTCTCCGAATTGGATAATGATAAAGATAGTGATTATATTCATGCTAATTTTGTAGATGGATATAAGCAAAAGAATGCGTTTATTAATACACAAGGTAAGCTATATATTTTAATATTAATTAGATACACCAACACAGCATATGAAAGTTACTTTTGTTAATACATTTTCAAAAAGAAAATATACAATTATTTCTGTTTTTAAAAATTACAAAACTGCAAGTGTTCAAATGATTACTTTCCTAAAAAATAGGCATCTCACTCACACACTCACCAAAAAATTTACAACATAGCCATCTACTATCGGAATATAATTGGTATGTGTTTCTGCTACTAAAGGTGGATATTGACATCGAAGGAGCATCTGCTCCATTGATTCAGCTTTGGCTGAAAATGGTATGAAACCAATCATTACTGGATGGATCTATGCCATGCTTACAAATAAAACAGCAACTACTTTTTTTTCTAAATGAGCTCATCAGCTTTAAGTTTTCCAGAGGCTGTTTACATGTTGGGGTATTATCTACTACTATAGTCATTCTTGAAAGAATAGGGGTAGGAATATAATATGCAAACGACCTTGTCATTACGGCAAGGACCAAGTCAGTAAGGGAAGCATATAATATCCTCAAAAGACGTTAAGCGATGTTTACACCAATAAATTGAAGGATCTTCTTTCACTTTTCTACAATGGTGAGTATATTCCATTTGCAGCCAAATATTGAGGGATTATCCTAGATTGAAACTTATTTGGAATCATTTTTCCACGAGGCAATGATTTTCTAATTCAGTCAAGCGGCTTTAAAAGCTCTTATGTAACGTCGGACCTGGTATGAAACTTCCTAAGAGATTCTCAATAGGAGAAGTCAACAAATTTTTTCTGGTCTGGATGGCAATAAAAAAGCATTCTACTTTGTAACGGATTGTGGCACAGGTGGTTATATCGGACCAGAACCTACAATTGGCATTGCAAGAAGTTTTGCCAAAAAGAACACTTAATACCTGGACAGCAAGACTGCTGGCTTAATAAACCACTATTGGTCCATTCAAAGGATTTCATACATCCCTCTAAGAATATATCCAAACAAGTGTTAGACTATATGAAACATAACCAGGTTGTCTAATGGGAGGAGGAGGACTGTCGGAAGATCCGTCATGTTTGACAGGACCTCTCTGTCGCCCTTAGTCGAGAAATATAATCCACCAAATAATCTAATCGTTAAGAAGCTAAATATGTGTGGTGAAATTTGAATAGGTGTGAGCCACATTAGACTCTTACAAGTTGCAGTAGAAGGCCGAATAGACCAGCTCATCACAAACCTAACCTATCAATAGTACTTTAGACAAGACAATGAAAAAAATAATTTTAGCAAATAAAATGCTATAAGTTGTAAATGTACCTTTGTCAAGATGTAATCTTTTCATTTTATTAAGATTGATTCAATAGTATACGCTTAAATTCCAGGAAAGTTGCGTAATGGGATTGCTGATCTGATGATCATCAACAATCTTTGTATTCTATTAAAAAAAGTGGTGTAATATTGTTCAATTCTAAATCCATCAAATGTACAATAGTAAGCTTTTTATAAATATAAACAAACTGTATCAAAATCGTTTATAAATGGATGCATTAAATGTGTTTATCAATTTAACAAATCTTTGTCTATATAGGGGTAGTCCAAACTAATTTTAAACTATTTATTTTAGGTCCTCTCGCAAAAACAACGCCAGATTTTTGGCGTATGATTTGGGAACAACATACATTAGTGATAGTAATGACAACAAGAGCTATGGAGAGAGGAAGACCTAAATGTCATCAGTACTGGGAACCTGAAGTGGGAGGGGAAGTTACTTATGGTCAATTTTTAGTTAAAACAGAGGCTGTAGAAACTGATACAGATTATACTGTTACTACTATTAATTTAACAAATAATAAAGTAAGCTTTTTGAGGGTTTTACTTTATCTTATGTGATTTGTTTCTCTAAAGCCTACATGGATACATTTTATTTATCTGGTGATTTATAAAATTCCAAAATATTTAACAGAAGTTTTTTTTTAAATATGAATTTAGATATTAATTAATTCGTTTGGGTTGTGCTCTACTTCTCAGGCACTTGAACTGAATCTTTGTACCATTTTCCACTACTAGTTTCACATGAAAAAATTTTTAGTAGTTGTATTATTTCCTTTCCAAAGTGCAGGAGACCTCGTGAGTTCTCACAGAAGCAGAGTATGTGATTAGGTGTTTCATAGAAGAGTTCACCTTTCCTGCGCATAGGTTCACTCACTAACCTTGCCCATTTTGTGCAGATGTTTCCTTAGGGAGCAGTGTCGTCACCAGATCGGTAACTGTCTTCAAATGTCTCTTACCCAGTTTCAATAGTTTTGTTGAGAGTTCCTGGTCTATCCTGTCAGAAAACTCATTGCATAGAGGTGCCCTTGTCTAGACCTTCATTTGAGTTGGTGCTCCGTATCTAGCCAGTTTCCGATTTCCCCCCTCACGCAATATTAACTGTCCCAGACTTATGAAGTCTCCTTTAGAACCTTCTTTAGCTAACTAGTCTGCCATTTTATTACTTGCAATCCCCTCAATTCCCGACACTTTGGGTTGTGGTTGTGGCTGTGGGTTTTCATTTCATTTTTCTTGGATTTGTAGAAAACTTGTTCAAAACTCTCGTTTCAATCCAGTCCTGATTTTCCTTGAAGAATTTACTATGGACGCTCATTAAACTCATCCCAGTCAATCTGCCCTTTCCCACTGTACTTCTACTTCAGCCAGGTCCTTACCATTAAAAGAGTATTGAAAGTTCGTTCAACAGTAGCCGTAGTGGATGAAAAAGCACTTAAAATGAGGAGTGCATGCCTTGTCGCAGGGAAAAGATCTGTATCTGTAAAGTAGGGAGGGTGAGTGTGTAGGCTCACAGCACTTAGGCCACATGTGACCCATTGTACATCCTCCCGAGGAGTTGTCCTCCTAGATCATTGTCCATCCTGTCCTTCTCAGGAAGGTGGACACTGGGAGACATCTCCTTTATATCGGCAGGTGTAGGCCAAGACTCACCGAACACACACTCTCTTATTGACGATAACTCCGGACACTCGCATAAGACATGTCTGACAGTTTCATCTTCCTGTTCACACATCCTGCATAGAGGTGTGTCCACTAGCCCCATAGTATGGAGGTGTTTACTTAGTTGACAGTGACCAGTCAGAAATCCTACTGTTAAACGTAGGTTTTTCCTGGTCATCGCCAAATATTTCTTCGGCGCCAGCTTCCGAGGGTCGCCCAGGGTGATCCTGGCAAAACTGCATCCTTTGATTCCATCCCATCTCTTAAGGGATTGAGCAAGGGTGTAACGTTTGGCTAGTTCCGCAATTGTCGAAGTCGTTAGACCGTAGGTGTCACTGGGTCCTAGAATTTTCAGTCCAGCGGCTTCCCTGGCTAAAGAATCAGCAATGCGATTTCCTTTACTCCTGTCGTGCCCTTTAACCCACCTCAGGATAATGTTGTTATCTGCCGAGACGTCAGCTAAATCTTGGTGGCACTCTAGTACTAGCCTCGATATAACACGTTGTCTGTTCAAGGCTAATAGGGCTTGTCTACTATCAGTGCAGATTATTATGGTTTTGCCAGAAATTCCTCTTCTGGTTAGTTCTTTTGTGGCAATTGAGATACCAGCCAGTTCTGTTTGAACCACGCTGGTATTGTTTCCCATTCCCCACTTAATCTTGAGGCTCAGTGCTCTCGAGTAAATTCCACAGCCTGAGCCTTCTTTCATTTTTGAACCATCTGTATATATGCGTATTGCATTTGCAGCATCTGGCTCTGTGTTCTGTTTTATTTGAATTTTGTAGGGTTTGTTAAACAAAAACCTGGGTTCAATTGCATCGTTGGCTGCCTGCAGGAGAGGTAGCGCAGTGAGCGCTTCCTTCCATAGGCTCAACCTCAATTGGCCCATTCCTACTTCGGGGTTTACACCAGCCGTGCGCAATCGTACCATGGCCATTAACGCAACCTCCTTGACGTGTAGGTCCAGAGGGGTCAGACCAGTAATTAGTTCCATTGCTGCAGTTGGTGTTGTTCTCATGGCTCCTGTGATGTTCAAACAAGCCATTCGCTGTATTTAATATAATTTTTGGATGGCCGTTGCTTGTAGAACCTTCGGTCCCCATGCATTTGCTCCATACGTTAACATGGGTCTTATTATTGCAGTGTAGATCCAGGTGACCACACGGGGCGACAGACCCCATGTGCGTCCCACTGTCCTCCGACACTGCTCATATGCCACATATGCTCTTTTTGCTCTGCTGTGTAGATGAGAGTTCCATGTTAGTTTCCTGTCGAGGGTAATACCAAGGTATTTCACCTCTTCCGAAAAGTGCAGGGAAAAGGGAAAAGATATTGGCTTTTCCAAAAATGCATCTAATGGATGACAATATTTGTTAGGGTACGCCTATGACCTGTATGTGAAATAGTAAAAAAATAACTCTTAAATGATAAACGAAATCAATATTTGTAATCTCGGCTCGCAGAAAGCGAAAGATACCGGAAATAGCGACAGGGACCATACTGATACAGCGAAAGTCAGTCAATAATTTATAAATTAATAACAGTTTAAAATTTCCCAAGATTACTTGGAATAATTTGTTTAAATTATGTTCTTTTAGACTGAGGAAACACGTCAAGTTTCTCATTGGCAATTCACCTCGTGGCCGGATTATGGAGTTCCTCATTCAGCGAAAGCCATGCTAGAATTTATGGAAAGAGTAAGAAGAAAACAGGCCAGTATGGTAGTTTCTTTAGGTGACACTTGGGCTGGTCATCCTAGAGGACCCCCTATCGTTGTGCATTGTAGTGCAGGTATTGGACGAACAGGTTAGTTGATACATGTTTTTAATATTAATATTCAATTAATTTAGTCATAACTGTAAAATATCATTGAACATATTGTGATCGTTTATTGCACCTACATCTTAAATTGGATTCATGCTACATCAAAAAAACTAAAACTAACTTAAGATTAACATTAAATTTAAACTAAGAATATTCAGCTGTTCATGCAACATACATTAATAAATAAATCTGACATGCGTATTCTTCTCAATCATTTACAATAGTAATTGAACTGGCAGACAACTGAAGATAAATATTAAATTTAAAGCACCAGTAGGTGTTCTGTTGGCAGGCCTTGACGCTTGCGTTGTGTCTAATTCATGGAAGAAGTTAATTTCTTAGTTAAGAGTTGGCCATCTATCTAAGTTTTAATTTAAATCTTAATGTATTAGTTTCTTGCATGAACAGAGCATCTACATTACATTACATGGTCTTCTGTTCTTAGTTTTAGTTTTAAATAAACCTAAGTTATAATTTTTGGTTGCACTAATAGACCTTTACCATTTGAACCTTATAAAAATTGTAGTTAATAAGGAAATAAGTTATACTATCACCAACAGTACAACAGATACAACGTAAAATAAAACTTTTTTTTTTTTAATTTCTTGGGAAATTAAACCACAATATTTTTAAATTCTTTATTTCAACGTTTCGGTAGCGTTCCAGCTACCGTTGTCAAGAAAAAATAAGTAGAAATTAATTTTTATCCCTAACTGACACAACAGAAAAAATTTGTGTCAGTTAGGGATAAAAATTAATTTCTACTTATTTTTTCTTGACAACGGTAGCTGGAACGCTACCGAAACGTTGAAATAAAGAATTTAAAAATATTTTGGTTTAATTTCCCAAGAAATTAAAAAAAGAATGAATAATATACCACAAGAAACATACAGAAGATATGTAAAATAAAACTGTTGTGACTATTGATCTTTATGTGGTGTGTGCATTTAAAGTTAATTACTTCCACACAACTTACGGACTTAAATTACAATCTTGATTTTTTAAGAATTGCAATGCATATGAAGAGATATGTTTCATTTAAACTATAGGTATTGTAATGATTACATTCCTAATATCCTAATTTTGTGCTAACCTACAAAACGTGAAACGTTACGCTATTGATTTAAAGTAGAATGTCAATTTCAAAATATGGCGTTGGTTTTTACAAGAAGATCGCTCATACGACTGCAACTTCACGTGGGTTCTTCTTACGTGAAACGGAGTCTATGTAAATTATTAATTGATGTATTATTTGATTTTTCCATAGGTACATTCTGCACATTGGACATTTGCATCTCCAGATTGGAAGATGTAAATACTGCTGATATACGAGGCACCGTAGAACGGATAAGATCACAACGAGCTTATTCCATCCAAATGCCCGATCAGTATATATTCTGCCATTTGGCGCTTATAGAATATGCCCTTATGAAGAGTCATCTTCAAACGGCCGATCTTACTGGTTTTGACCAAGCCGCTGAGGAGGATTCGGATTAGAAAAGTGGCTTTAGAACGAAAAAAAAATTAGGTGTACATTTTTATTAACTTTTTTAATGAACAATTTACCTAGTTGCTTTACACAAGTTTCTACATGAAAATGAAAAATGAAAGGTCTTCTGAATAACATGGGTGAGAGAGATAAAGGCTATTTGTATGTTTTTTAAGAAAAATCCCGGATTTCTGCTTGTTGCCTATATTAAAAGACTTCATTTTTTGCTTCACCTATGGTTATTTGAACATTTTTTGAGGTTAATAGTAATTAATTTTCTTTTTCAAAGATTTCTGTTGATATTGGAGATTGGTATAATACCTAAAACATTTCAGATTTTTTCGTACTGATGTCAACAAATGTGGTACCTAAATATTATATCACAGTTTACAAACACCGATTTGGGTGTTGAAAAAATCATTAGTCCTATCTTTACCCTAAATTCAGTTCCAAAAAGTTAAACCTACCAAATTCGCTCGCTAGGACCATGGGTGTTTTGAGATAATTGAAAAAAAAGTTATTAAAATTCGTAAAGGTAAATACATGAATCGCTTTGTGCAGAAATCCTGGATTTGACTTACTAAAGAACACATCGCTCTGCTATAATCCATATATTTTTGTAAGAACGTTACGAATTTCAAACAAAACGCGTGCTGAATAATAATTGAACACAATTTGTATATCAAGAGAACTGTAAATATTTTTATATAGACAATTGTTCGGTTACCTAATTAAATTGTGACTCCAATTGTGTATATCCAAAATATGGGATTACAGTGTGGTAGCGTTGTTAAAGGTGCAAACGCTCTATGGAAACTTTATTTACATAAGTATGTGATGTAATATCTTGTTTTCATAAGAGCGTTGATTGAATTGTCATTTTGTTTGATTCTTTTTCTAATATGAAACCAAAGAGCATAACCGGCGTGGGGTTAAGTTTTTTACTTTATTAACTTTATTGATCGATTTTTCTTCAACCAAAATGAAAGTATTCAAGTGAGTCATTTTGAAGATAATAAAAAGTCATAAATTAGTATATTAAAGTATAAGTGGATATTAAGGTCTTTAAAACACGCGCGATTTTTCGAGCACGACGGCGAAGCCGGAGTGCTCGAAATACTTTACGAATACTTTACGCTATTTTTTTATTGGTGCACTTTGAAATTATAAATACTAAATACTACTAAATACTATAACCACTACAACAACAAGAAATGGAAATCATAGATGGAAATGCCAAATGGTTGAATTCGTGATGTATATGATGTATACCTTGCGTTGTCATGGAAATGAGAAAAACATAAACTAATTTGTATTTTGATGGAAGCTCAACCTTAATGAGTTTTGTGAATGTCAATAGTATTAATTTAATACCATTTCCTAAGATTTGAAAATTGAAATATTAATATTTCGAACAATACCAACGGCACTTTCCATTTTAATTTATAAATTTGACATTGTTAAATATTGTTGGAATGAAAGTTTTGACGTTACAAACTACTCCTGTCAGATCAATAATTGAAAAATTGTCATTTAGACCATAGAATTAGACTTCGTTTCTCGAGTTGTTGATGTTGCCACGGTAATTTTAAACACGCGCGTTTTTTAAAGTTCGATTTAAACACGCTGAGGCGTGCTTTAAATAGGTAGAATGGTTCACCAATAAAAAAAAACTTATAGACTATTGGAATTTTTAATGGCAAGCAATTGATCTGCACAGCGATGTCCATAACTTTGAAAATATTAAATATTTGCCAAAACATAAGTTCAGAAACAGTTGCTTTACATAAGAGATAATGACAAATTTTAAAAACCCGTCATATCGTATATTAATGCTTTTCTCCAAGAAAATGCATATGGTTAACTTTACACTTTTTATTTGTAATTCATTTTATGAATTGAATTTTTATTGGCCTTTATTGTGCTCTTTGGAATTATCGGTATTTACAAATATTCTTTTCTATAAGTTCAGCTGAAGGTGTGTAATTTATATTAAAACGTCTTCTTTTATAATGTAATTATTTAAAGATTTAATATATTTTATGCTAGTAAAATATTCAAACAAATACAGTTACTCCAAAATCTCTACAGCCAAAGGCTCCAGAGAATATGTCAATTGCTTTCTTATTTAACAAAAGTATGTATCAAACTGAATATTTGAAAAAAGTAATACAGAAAAACCTGCCCTCGAGCGTCACACCGATAATAAGTTTCATAAAAAGTGCTCATATACAAAAATTTATTGAAAATTACATACAAATATATTCAGCCTTCTGATTATTTAATGCTCTCTAAGATACCCTTCATATAAGAAAATAATTTTCCAATGTCATACCATTTTAAACTTCATTTCCTTCACTGTCACTCTATAATTTATCATATTTATTTTACTGATATCAATACCTTCAAATTAAGAAAAGTATTTATTTAAATGCGTTTTATATATATTTTGGGGAATCTAAGTTTAATTTTCCCTTTTTTTTTATCTATCAACTGATTCCACCATCTAGCACCCCAATGTATATTTATTTACCTAAATTATGAACACTAACTCACATTTCGAAGATGATGAAGTATTAGGTCTGAGTTATTTCTTTACACAAAGCTGCAAACAACTATACAGCAATTTACAATGTCAGAAAAGCATGAAAGTATATTTGCATTAATGACATCCACTACGACACTTAGGTAATTATAATTAAATTTAATCAGTCCTAAATTACATGTCAAAAAAATTGCTACCAAAGCAAATGTTCCTAAAATATATGTCTAAATCAGTTTTATACATACTATAAACTAATAAGTGGAAACATATTTTTATTTTAAGTTTTAAGTAAAAAAAATCGAAAAACAACTAGCTATTAGAATATAAATCATATTCTAATTGTTAGTTTTAATCATATTAAAATGCATAGTAGTTCTATAAGTTTTACTGTGAATAGTACAAAGTGTCTTGGCAATGACTTTTTTAGTCCAAATGATGAAATTATTTTGCCAGAATATATTTTTTCTTCAATATATTACAAACAGTTATTCATTATATAATTTTTCTACGACTAAAATATTATTAAATTATATTAATACCTGAATTGTTGTAATTATATTTAAAAAGTGTGGCATTTCTGATTTAATTGTCTGTTGGAATTCTGCCCAGGGTCGTTTATTAACGTAACTTGAAATATTTTTCTTGATTTTTTATTATTTCTACAATCATATATATAACAATAACAACGAATTTTCAATCAACTGATGGTATTTATCAACATACATTGGTCGGGGTCGAGTTGTCTACCGATCCGAACGTTATTAGTTATTACCCATTTTCAAAAAGGGCTCTGTCCGAGTTATCTCCCATTCAATTCAGGTATACTTTCTTCAAGAACAAGTTAAAATTAATTGTGAGGGCAAGGATTACATGTTAACAGATCAATACTTGGAGCAAAATCATTTTGGAATCCAATAATCAATTACAATAATATTATACTAGTATAATTTGTTATTTCTTTGAGATTAGTTTCACTATCTACCTGTCGATAACGGAAGACAACTCGAGCCTAATAAAAAAACTTGCTCTTTATTTATTATTTGCGATTCTCGCAGTTGAAAAATGAAACATACGAAAACACGTAAGTACGTATGTAATCGTTTGCTTTCGTGATGTTCTTCGTTTCATTTCTGCTTCTCAGGGTAATCACCGACACCGAGAGCGCTTTACCCCTAATCGGAAATTTTGCCGAACCCTAGTGTTCCAACCAGTGGTAGGGTTCTTTATCAAGCCCAACATCCGTGAACTTGGGACTTCGGTTTTACGTTTCCTTCGAAAGGCGCATATCTACATAATATCTCGTGCTCGTTGGGCTGTGATATGCTACATCGCTGCAGACTGTACGAAGGTGTTCCCCATTGGTAACCCACCCAAGTACTTACTAACCGCGCCCGAGATTGCTTCACTGTAGTTATCGCATCAGATGCGTTTCACTACATTGCCGGGTAACATTATTTTTTCAATTTCTGGATTTTAAAAGGTAAAAAATTTCCCACATATGTTATGTTATGTTACTATTAGCGGAAAGTTTTTATTTGAAAATCCCGTTTTGTTACCTCTACAAATAAATAATTGACAAAGGACGCAGAGAAAACCTCATTTCATTTGTGCTATCAAACATCAAAGTAAAATTTTAGATATTTAAGAAAACATCGCCATATTTGGTAAACATATTATGTCCTAACAGGTGTCACTGGGTATTAAGTATAGTTTTTTCCACTAGTAAGTTTCCAGCCCCTAGGTCGTTCTACTATACTCAGCAGTGGTTGGGCATCGCTGTTCAGATTTATCCTGTAGTAGATCGTTCACCTTTTTTACTACCTTCTCTACTACTTAAGAGAGAATATAACGATAGAGAGATTGGATCTCCTAATAGCTACGACTGTAAAAAGCTGTTGTATTTGTTAGAGGATCTAATCAAACTGAGCTTATGAAATGTAATTTTTACAATTTTACAGTCTGATTGAACCTTTACATAAACAATGTTCACATTGTGATAGCTAGCCTTTTTTGGTAGTCTTTTATGATTAACTATGTGTCGATTTTATGAACATTTATTAACATCAACATAAGTTCGACTAGATTTTAGTTCAATGAAAAAAAAAACAATTGTATCATTAAATAATATTTTTTGTTATTGGTATTTGATCAATGTCCCTCGAACTCTGTTAAATGGAATAAATAAACATAATTCAGTATTAAATAATTACAACTCGTAGAAAAATATGTATATTACTTTAAAGTAAATCGACCTTTCGTCATTTCTGTTTTTCAGCCTAGGTATTGTACTTGTTGACGATAAGCTAGATTAATAAGATCGTTGTTATTGTAGTTCCTGTGAAATGTGGTTTTGTCTTCATTTTTAAGAATTTATACACAGATGTTTTATTTTACAATTATTTATGTTAAAAACATAAGTATACATTTTCTATAATTAATCAAGTTGTTTATCCCAAGGATTAAGTTTATTTTTATCGCCTCGTATGTGGATATAATAGAGTGTAATAAATACTTTTGTATCTAAAGAAACAAAAACATATAATTTCGAAGTCATACAAAAATTTTCTCAACGACACCCACACTTACCTAAAATCCAAATTAATAAAAGCAGAGTAATACTATTTTCTGTTAAACCACTCGACACAACATAACGTTTTGTAAATGATATCAAATTTAAAATTCAAATTAACTAGTTTGTTTGAGATACCTACTTAAATTCTTTAAGAATTTCCAAATTCTCCAATATACTTTCATATAATTGATATATACGTACATAAATCTCCAATAGTAATGTGATAATTTAATAATATAATAATAATTTAAATTATGTTATGTTCAAAGTTCATTTGGTGTGTTTGATTTAATAGTATATTACGTAACGTGTGTGGTAAGAAGCATTTTACGCACGAATGGAATAGTTATTCGTAATTCCGTGCGTGCGTAAAATGCTTTACAACACGAATTACGAACTATACTTTACCTGCTACCTACTTGTACTTATATTTTTAATATTATTATTAATAATACTTGAACAACATCAACAATAGATATTTTTAATAATTATATCGTATAACATTTAATTCCATAATATTAGTTATTATAATAATTATTTATAGTAACAGTACAGTTCTTAAACACAAATCATAAATCGCTTCCTTTGCTTGTTGAAGCATAGGAAACAACAGTTACATTATTAGAGGTGCTTGGTAAATTTTCTTCTCCATCTCCATTACCAATGAAAGAAGCACATTAAAGAACTAACGTTCAATCATTATTAATATATTGTTGATAATCAAAAGTCCATTTTTCAATTATAATCAATATCGAATGTTTTCATATAGTGAATTTTTAATAAAAGGGCGACATCTATTGACAGTTGCTAGGGAAGCCATGCGATTTACTTTACAGATGTGCGTTTTTTTACCGTGCGTAATAGACATAATTACATTGATGCCGACTGTGTGTTATTGACTGATTACAGGGGGGGGTCGTAGGTAAAAGTTGGTTATTCTTCAATGGTTTTTCCATTTTTTTCTGGTTTTTGGGTAACTGTGTGATTGGTTGGTTTAAATTTGCAATGAATTCATATTTGTATAGGTCAAAAAAGTACTGATTCAATTACTCAATACATTCGATTACTTTTAGTGCATAGTTTCCAACAACCATAAAATATTAACCTATTACCTACATGAAATCTCGTTTTCGTTTGTATTGAAATTCAAATAAGCCATTCCTAATGAAATGGAGGCAAAACCCTAATATAAACTTTTATTTTATTTATTTGACAACATATTCACAAACTGGTGGTTTTTAAACTTGTAAATAATTGTTTTGAGAATGTGATGGAGAATCGTGTATCGTGGTTAGTATGTGATTCAGTTGATAGTATTTTTTCAAGCTATTTTTCTAGGATATTACACTCTAGATTTTATTAGAATATTTTTAAATCAATTTCTAACATATCTTTCTATCTGTGGGTCTGTTTTTGCATTGATAGATTTTACCCAAAAGAATGTGCAAAGTAAAACTTATGAAAGAAAATGAAGCAACGACAGATTAACGGATACCGTCCTGTAATGTATTGTACAGAATCCTGGAAAAAATACCAAATTTAGAAAATACGAGATTTAGTAAAAAATGTCCTTCACCGAGACGTTAAAAACTAATGAAGTGACTCACATGTGTGAACGAGAAAATAAATTTCCCTTCTTCTTTTTTGACGACAAATTGTGTTATTCCCAAATAGTTTTAGAATCGGCATATTAGCTTACACTTAGTGATTTGGTTTATTCTGACCATTTCTTATATTGATTTCAATATTATTCAAGCCATGCTTTTTCGAATAAATTGGAGTTTGCATAAACTTATAGACGATATGACAGGCAAATATTTTATTTATTCTTGGATTCGGTATTTAATTTCCTTCGAATCCATTTATAGTTCAACATCTTTCACCATTTAATTCAGGTCTGTGCTAATGGGGATGTTTTTATTAATTTTAATAAACTATAAACCTTTTATTTAAACGAAGGAATAATTATATCTGATTATTTAGTCTTAATCTAAGCGGTAGAACCTATTTTATAAACTCCAATAAGTACCTATATTAAAATGAACCATAATTTTCAATTTAAAATATGGACATATATATTTTTTTTCATTTTTCATCATTCAATCTACATATTCCGTTTACTGAACCGTCAATTTCATGTTTAGTCCAGTTGTCCAGTGCAATTACGGAAAAAATTGGCTAAAATCGAAAAAATTAGTAACAGCCAGGGACCCTTAAAAAAGTATACTTTGGGGTATAACTAACACTGGAAAAATAATTTATACAAAGTTTGAGTGGAAATGTGTAAATGGGGAGGTTTTTTAGGGGTTGAAAACTTACTTTTGCATTTTTAAGACAGAAAATGACTTTTTAGCGCAAAATGTACAGAAAATTTGTAGATAATAAAAAAATGAACAACTTTTGAATAAAGGATTTTTCAACATAACCTCAAATTCAAGGTGAAAATCGCAAAAAAACGTTTTTTTTCTTTTTTAATTGTTTTCTCTGGCAAAAAAATGCAATTTGCATGAAACTTGGTGAAAGTATATCTTTTTTTATGCTACATAAGCACAATTTTTTTGCACAACCAAAAAAAATTATTTTCCGAAATATTTAAGATTTTTCGAAAAAAAAGGTTAATTTTCAAAAAAAAATTGCTGCACTCAAATTTTCGATTTTCGAATTCTACACCCACGCAATTTGTTCGTTGGAATGTCAACTTTAATATGGCTTATCTATGTTGGGGTCGGATTTTGCATTAAACCCCTTAAAAATTGAAAAAACGAAAAAAAACGACTTTCATATGCGTATTTTTTAATATGTATTATACTATGTATTATTTTCAATTTTTTTTAGTACTTACGTAAACAAATAATTCTTTTACAGGTATAATTCAATAAAATAATTTAAATTTTGAATAAATAATATACAACAATGTATTTTTTTATTTGCAAATTAACAAAAATAAAAAATTTTACACCTTACAAAAAATTTATGTCACAAAATATATTATAAATCTGATTCATGTTCTTCAATGCAACTTTCATTATCTGAATCGGGATCATTTTGATCTACTTCGAGTCCTTCGTTTTCATTACGAGAAGGTGGTGGCTCTTCAACAGTCTCTTGATCATTTTCATCTTCAAATACGATCTCGTCTCTGTTCGTGCAGTTATCGTGGCAATTAATGCACAAGTTTGAACATTTCATGCCGTGCTTTCGGCAGCCACATCTTGCCGAACAACCTGTTTCGCAAGTACAGCTAATCGTTTTGAGTAATATATCCGGAATCAATTGTAAATTGTTCGATATAAATGTAGGTACGAGTCTACCTGCACGTTCATTCCAGCCCCATACCTTAGCTTTGTCATTGGTATGCTCATTTAAAAAGCCAAGCCAACTTTGAATTTGGTAATAAATTCTGTACGAATGCTCTGCAGCTGCCCCTTCAGTTGGCGGTAATTTTTCTAATTTGAAACCAGATTTATTGGTTGCTTTCTGATACAATTCAAAACGTAATGAGTTCAGCGACACATTTGATTTTTTTTTTATTTTGATAAATATCAGCGATAAGCTGACAACCATTTTTTGCAATGATTTCTTGATCTGCATCCTTATCAAAGAAAACATTAGCTAAGTGTAATAAATTATTATTATTTAATAATAATTTAAACAGAGTTTTTTTTCCTTTACCAGCTAACCCAGAAGTAGAGTCACAGCCGGTGAAAGCGTGAATAAATGCAATTATTTTTTTGTAAGTTCTGTGTACAAAACAATCAGACGAATAGAACGCATCCTTTTGTTTGCCTGACCCTGGTTTGTGGAAAAAAATTCTTTCATTTTGAACATTTAATTGATGCAAAAGTACAAGCAAATCAAAATCTTGACCTACGATGATGACAGTTTTTGTAGTGTGCTTCGCTACTTCAATTGTAGTATTAATAATAAATGCATCGGCGTCTTCGGCAGCTTGTTTGCAGATAAAACCGTGTGACTGCAATCTATCTGAGATACTTTTTATTAAATTATTTTTGTTACTGTCATTTGATAAAAACTTGTCTTGAGCAAATGGTATTTTTGTAATTTCTTGGTATTGGAACGTAGGAATAATTATAGATTTCTGACGACGTGAACGTTCACTTTGTTTTGTGCCAGTCGAAGTAGAAGTACTTGCTGTTGAAGTAGAAGATGAAGTTGCGTTTGCGTAGGGGTAACCATCGAACATGATATAACTATTTCCTGCGTAATGGCTCTGAACGTACCTGAGATATTTATTTAAAATTTCATCTATAGTGTCATTTTTTCTGCCAAATTACCTTATAGAGTAAGAACCCGCCGTCTACAACATGTAAGACATTTTCACAAACTGGTACAGCAGAAACTTCTGTAAATTCACTATAGATCTCAGACTTTTTGTTTTTTCTCATTCCATTTTCTGTAAATAATGACAGAGGGAATGGAGCGAGTTCGTACTGCAAAAAATCTTTCATGTTATCTTTACTGTTAATGTTGAGTGAAATCCTTTGAAAAAGTAATAAAGGATTAATTACAACTTTTTCACCATTTACTTCAATTGATGACTGAACGGCTTTCAGAGACAGCACTTTGGTTTTTCTTTGAAATTTAACACTGCCAAAATTGTTTCCTACTAATAATTTCATGGAACTCTCACCTACTTCGCGCGCTTTATAGCAGTTTATTTCTCCATCACCTACTATTCCAGAAAAAATAGAAATTATGTTTTCGTTAACTGGAAATGGATCATAAAGATCGAAAAAATCTAATAGTTTTTGAAGGTCTGATACATCTCTTGTAATTCGATATCCTTTTGAATCTACATGCTGCTCTGATGTTGCAAAAGAAGTATCACAAAATTCCTCCATTTCGTTGCATACATCAACTAAAATTATCATTGTTTAAACAAACTTCGCCAAAACGCTTTCAGACAATCCTCGACCATGTGTAAGCCCACCTTGAGTTTTTATTGATCTCATTAACACCTGTTCAATAATCATATCGGTCCAAACTCCTGACCAAAATTTGTGAGTCCTTCTGACAGTAAAATAACCTTGAGACGTAAATAAATCGAATTCATATTCTGACATAAACGATTTCATTTTACGCATGTCTTCCAAATATAAATGCGCTGACTTGGCGTACAAAAAATGACCACTCGCGTGGAAATATGGGATGATTCTTTCCACACATTCCAAATGTAGATCGAAATTTCCTGATCTTTCTGCTCTTATAAAATCTTTGATTAAAGCAATCACTTCCCAGTACTGAAGCCACAGCTGCGAAGTTAGTCCTTTCTTTTTTATTGAGTCTACGAGAAAACAGAATAAAAACTTGCTCAATAAAACTCCGAACTGATGCTAACGACGCGCGATATTCGTATACCTGAGTTAGAGATTAATCTCTGCCTGCGTCCCCTCGCCCCAATCCGTTAACCTAAAGGCCTTCACACATTTTCGTGTATAAAGAATATTTCATGTTTCAGTTTTCAATATTTTATATGCCATGAAACTTTAATACTTGTTTATAATAAAAAAAGTTGAAAATAATACATAGTATAATACATATTAAAAAATACGCATATGAAAAAGTCGTTTTTTTTCGTTTTTTCAATTTTTAAGGGGTTTAATGCAAAATCCGACCCCAACATAGATAAGCCATATTAAAGTTGACAGTCCAACGAACAAATTGCGCGGGTGCAGAATTCGAAAATCGAAAATTTGACTGCAGCAATTTTTTTTTGAAAATTAACTTTTTTTTTTCGAAAAATCTTAAATATTTCGGAAAATAATTTTTTTTGGTTGTGCAAAAAAATTGTGCTTATGTAGCATAAAAAAAGATATACTTTCACCAAGTTTCATGCAAATTGCATTTTTTTGCCAGAGAAAAAAATTAAAAAAGAAAAAAAACGGTTTTTTGCCATTTTCACCTTGAATTTGAGGTTATGTTGAAAAATCTTTTATTCAAAAGTTGTTCATTTTTTTATTATCTACAACTTTTCTGTACAAAATTTTGCGCTAAAAAGTCATTTTCTGCCTTAAAAATGCAAAAGTAAGTTTTCAACCCCTAAAAAACCTCCCCATTTAAACATTTCCACTCAAACTTTGTTTAAATTATTTTTCCTGTGTTAGTTATACCCCAAAGTATACTTTTTTAAGGGTCCCTGGCTGTTACTAATTTTTTCGTAAAAAAACTAATTGCACTGGACTAGTTGCTTTAGGGGTGATTATTATTATTCTAGTATACAGTTCAATCAATCTCTACCTAAATATTCTGAGAAATACTAAAACTTCACAAATTATTGATATTTTTAACGGTAGGAATATATTTTTGATTGTTGATAAAACGATAATACTTTGCTCATTCTTAATTGACCAATCGTTTTATTGGGATACGAATAAGTTAAATATGATAAGGCGCTAATTTGCAGAATGTGTCTAAATAAATGTTTTTTCTTATATAAATCTATATTCTAACTATAATAAATGTATAAATAAGAGTGTATGTTCGATACCTATATTACAGAAAGTTTAAAAATTGAAATAAAATTTTCGAGCTGCAGTTTATAAACAAAATTCTGTCTCAAAATCCGTTCATTTTAATTTGAAACTTATTGTATACTAAAGACTGTCCAATTTTATATTAAAATGTTTTTCACCTTATAGTTGTACACATTTTACGGAAAATTTGTCTTGATGTAATTAATAAAATAAATTATAATTTGTGGATACTTTCTGTTTCTAACATTGGTAAGGTTGTGTGGAAAACTTTGATTTGCTCTTTTCTATTAATAACACAGAGATACCAAACTGTACAAGTTATAATTTAAAGTGTTAATTATGTAACACAATTTTGCCGTTAGTTAACCCCTTAATTGTTGACAATGATTTAAATTTAAAATTATGTTGCTGAAGTATTATGTGATTATTTATAAAAAATGTGTAGTAACCCGTATTGTAAATATTGTATTTTATTTCTTAATACATGAAATGCTTTTTAAGATACATTCAGTGTTTAATTCTCTCAAATTTTAAATTAAATTAATCCACAAGTGGTATTTTTACTTTTTACTAGTATCAATTTATAGTAACATCAATGACTCGAATTAGCCCGTATTTTGAATTCAATAATAATATCACCTAGACGTTGATTCTGTAGAAACGCATCTATTTCAACCTTATCTAACCTAATCAAATCTAACATTTTATCATTTTGAAAATTGTGACCGAAATCAAACTAAAGAAAAATAGAAATGAAATTATGTTGTAGGTTAGGTACAAAATATTGCACCCAATCAGTACGATGTTTTCTTACTTTTATCATATTTACAGCCATTTTCATAATGTACTTAAGAATACTTTACGACTTTAAACCAGTCCAGTCAGTTTCATAAAACCACTTTAGTTGTTAAAGTCCCTTTAACTATAAAGTGAGGTTCTACGTCATTTTAGAGCTACTTTAACATATACAATTTTTTTGTTTTGACATCCATGTGTTTTGGAATAACATAAGTACTAAAATATTTAAAAAAGTGTAATGGACACGACATATTCAGATATTTCAACTGACTCCATGGTGAACACAAGCTCGGGTGAAGAAGAAAACATAGTGTTTAGAATTCGTCGTCCAAAAACGTACACGTTACGAATTAATATGTGATATTTAGAATGTGAAATAAGTGATTCCATGTTTCTTCCTACAAAATATTGAAAATTGAAAGTAATAACTTTATGTGTTTCATTGTTATAAAGTTACCCGTTCTCTAGGAAGTCTACCGCTAGTTGCTTTACTTTCAATATGTTTATATTTTGAAATTATTGAGAGCAATGATAATTCTTCTTGTATGACTCCCTTAAACGCTTAATCGCAACTTTTTGAGGAAATTTCGGTACACTCATTGCACTGGATTGCATTTTAATCGTTGCTTATATTTTTCAAGTTGGGAACAACAATATAAACGTTACAAGTTTTCACTCCTAGCCTGTAATTTTCTTTCAAAAAATGACTTTAAACGTGAACATAGCCAGTTGTTGAAATTTATACAATCAGGTTTACCATTATGCACCACAAAAAGTAAAAACCTAACTTTACTTTAAGTAACCAAACAAGGTGATTATGAAAAAAGATGACTAAAGAGTTCTTGAAGTATCTTTAGCTAAAGCGACTTTATTATGAAAATAACCCTAAGCTTTAATCATAAAGTACATAAATTGAAACACAGGGATGTATGAAACAGGAATATTTTATTGTCAAAATTGTTTACCAAAGGTTGAAAAATTTCTGAAAGTGGAGAGTAGGGATTTGAGATCTTTGCAAAAAATGATACGAAATATGTACAGGCAACTGAAACAAGAAAATAATGGGTCAAAGCATGGAGCTGCTTTAAATATTTTGTTTTGTGACGAACCTACATTCACAAAAGATGATTTATTGAATGTGTATTTTGCTCATTACTACACACATGCTGGTGATCAAATCCTCATGATATAAAATAAACGAGACATCAGGAACAATCAAGAATAAACAAATGGATAGATGTTCTTGGTGAAAATATACTTGAAACAGTAAAATTGCCCAATCGTTTAAATGATCTGATTATCTCGACTTTCAGCAACATATTTTACCGGATTTATTGAATGGTATTAATTTAAATATTAGAACTTGATTTTTACATGACGGTTGGAACCTGGATATCTCGTACATACTTACACATGGTAATTTAAGGTACGCGAATTTGAAAGAAGCGGTCATTTATTCGAATCGAATTGAGTGTACAAACGACGACTTTAATGCACACTCTCAATGATGCTGCATACTAACGGAGGAAGGTTTCGTGACTGGCGTACTATCTTTCCGTGTGCACATGCACATGTAAAACTATAGGCCACTACACCTTCGAAACGGTGCATGTGAACCGGGCTTTTATAGTGTCCATTCAGCATCGACACGTCTTTAGTGTCCCCATATAACAGTATTCACTTCTTTTAAACCCTCTGAAGGCTTGGACTCTTCTTGTAAGACCTCTGGATTCTTCTG
>CAJUYH010002943.1:0-36041 GCA_910591685.1 Galerucella tenella
TATTCCTGTCCTTGTACATTATCATTCGGCAAATATCTACTATAACTATATAAATATATATATATACACAAAAAGTGTGTTACGTTTTAATAAGTGCGTGAAAATAAAGTCTTTTCTCATGTATTCGGCTCAAAAACGAGCTTACGATACGAAAAAGTTGCATGTTTAAAATATTGAAAATATGTAACATCCGTAGCAGATATTCAATTAAGGTATTCATATTTGGATGTTTCATTTTCATTTCTTCACAACTTTGTAAATATAAAAATTTGTTTAAATATCGAGTTTTAAGAAAAAAAGATGTTCGAGAAGGCTGTGACACAATAATCGTGCATATATGGAGTGGACGTCGATTCCACATTTTATTAATTTAATGCTACACTCAGTACCTGGAAATATTCACTGAGTAAATGGAATTAAGACACATTTCTTACTGCAGGGTGGGCGTTTCAAATACATCTGTGCCAATTAGCTATTCTATATGCTTTCGTTTCAGACCCGTACAAACAAGAAAGAGCAAAGTGTTATAATGGGGACTGGTGAGTTTTTTACCACCTTTCACCTCCAAAATCCCACTTGCTGCATTTGTGCAACTTTACCAAGTGGTCAATACTGTTCTTCAAATCTAACTGAAGGTCCATCTTACGGCTTTTAATGGATTGAGATAGGGAGGTTTGACATGTAAATTTTCCTGGTGAACGTTTCTTTTATTTTTCAAAAACATTGCAATGACAAACGTAATTGGTAAAATATCGAAGGGGTAGGAAGACAAGTGGTGGAGCTACCCACACAAGAAGATGTACAAAAATTGAGGCTTCATTTGCAGAAAATAAATTGTAATGCTGTAGCTAATATTGAAAGCAAATTTTCATTTAAAACTTGGCTTGATATTTTGCAAACCACTCTCATTAATGTCCAACTTTTTAATCGAAGGAAAGCGGGTGAAATTGAACGCATTTATATAAAAGACTTCAAGGCACATACCAGTATTCCTGAGGAGTTTTTAAGAGATTTTACTCATAAGAAACGGAAAACTGCAGAAAAATATGTTCGATTTGAAATAAGAGGAAATTTGAATCGCTCAGTACCAGTTCTGCTTTCACGAGAAATTATGAATTGTATTTTCATAATTTTAAAATACAGAAAAGAAGCTGGGGTTCCAGAGGAAAATAAAATCATTTTTGGTCTTCCTGGGGGTGAAAAAATTAATAAAATGAAGTATGCTAGGGCATGTACCTTGATGAGACGTTATTCTAAAGAGTGTGGGGCTGCGTTTCCGAATAGTCTTAGAGGGACCAAATTGAGGAACCATGTGATAACTAAGTGTATCAATTTGAATTTATCGGACCATGAAATTTCTGATGTTGCAAATTTAATGGGACACAGCGAAAAGATGCACAAACACATTTATCGACAACTTGTTATTAGCAGAGAAATCCTAAGAATGTCAAATGTCCTAGAAAGAACGTTAGGAGAAGATCAGGTCCATTCAGGTAAGGGTTATATTTCATAGATGCCTTTCGTCACCATAGAAAAGTTCGATGATTTTTTTTAAGATCAGCTGTTCACTTTCAACTCGGCGATACATTACATTATTCAACAATTCTCATGATTTTTTATTATTGTGATTTTAATTGTTCGAACGTGATTCCTTCTAAAAAGACTACTAATTTTGAAGTAAACAGAGGAGTTTATTGTAGCAGTGAGGAAATAGGTACATTGTAAAACTAGTTTGAAAGTTCAATCACGTGCGAAGTAAATTATACAAATATACAATCAAAAGAATTCTGCAATTTCCTTTCCTCGCATGTATTTCGTACTGTCTTTTCAACATTTATAATCAAATTACGATATACTTTCTGGATTATTTTGCAGGTACAAAATTATATAAGTATATAATTCAAAGAAGGAAGTGGGAGTTTTTTCTTTGACGACAATAAAATTCAAACATTTTAATTCTTGGTACTTTTTTAAATTTTTAATTTTTTAAATGATGGAAGCTTTACTTTCCTTCTTATTTTTGAGTCAACTGATGAAAATGTTATTTTTAAGCTTGTATTGATGTTATAAAATAGCTATTTATGTGTCAAGGACGAAAAAATGTGCTTTATAGTCGTGTCTGTAAATTGATATCCGAGGATAGCAATCAGGCGAGACAAAAGACACTTTATCGCCGAGGTGCATATTTCACTTTTTTGTCGACCTCTACGTACCATTTTCCGTCGGCCTTCACAAACAATTACATTTTACTAATTTCCGAATGAGACATATTACTTTTGAAGGCAAGTATTTTTCGTCCGCTGTGGTCATTATGATACGGCACGGTAACATCTAGCGGATTTCGTGAATAATTAATTTGACAGCAAACAGCCAATGACAAGTATTTACATGATGACTCAATGGCTACTCTCGCACCGTGCCATATAGTAGTGACCAAAGTCGACGAAAAATACTTGCCTCCAAAAATAGTCGATTTTTCATTCCGAAATTATTACGTAAAATGTCATTTTTTGTGAAGGTCGACGAAACATGCATTTTCCTAACAAGTGCAAATGGTTATTAACGTGACACGTGTGGAAATAGGTACTTGCAGTTCCATGAACAAGCAAAACAGTTTTTTCCTCAATTTGATTAATTCTCGTATAAATATGTAAAATTCTAATTGGTTTCAGGAAATTCATAAGAAAATTTGTTAAGCGTTTCTCGGCGTGCTGAATATTATTCGAACAAGCTCGTAATTTATAACAATGAAATTATTTAGATTTGTATAGTGAATAACTATTATAACGATTCAATTGGATAATCCGTCAACCTGAAATAATTAAACATTTTTGGCGTGATTTTAAACCTACGATCCCTTGATTGTAGAGTCTTAGTTTGTTATATTCTAATAGTATTCTACCTTTGGTTGTTCATTGCATAGCAGACCTGCTTTATTATAAATGTGAGGAAAATGCATTTCCTTATCCGATAAGGAAATATAATTCAAGTAACACAGTTCCACAATGAAAAAGTTACAAAAAAGCAATATTGTTTTACAGACGTGGAAAAAATACTTTTACGCAAGTTTAAAAATAGTTTTTCACGCAACTGTCGTTGACTAAACATCACGCAGTGTCTAGAAAACGAAGTTTTAATTAGGAATTTATTATTTACTTATTTATAGGATACCCTATCTAAAACTTTTAATTTTGAAAACTTTTCAGATTATGATACCGAAAATATACCAATGAGATATCCCAGTGGAACTGCTGGAAAAATAAGTTTAGGTAAGCTTTTGCGATTTTGAACTGAAAATTCCAAGTTTTAAATTTGTTTTGGTTGTTGAAATTAAGCTGTACTTCATTCATATGGATAGACCCAAGTGTGTGACTAAGCTTAAAAAAATTTATAGTTCAATTGAAATTGCCCTCTTGGAAATTGGGTTATACACTTTTTTTCTCCAGCACCATGTTAACGTCAATGTTTTAATGTAGCTTAAATTAATTTGTTCAAATTTGGTAGTGAGCTAATCTATTACAAAACATGGTACAAACATGTCTTACCTATTTTTTAAGACCACTTATGAAATGAAAATATTATGCGCCTGAAAACTATTATTTTATTTTATTTGTTTTAGATGTGAGCAATGGAGAAAATAATGTATCTTCCAATAATTCCATTACAGGTGGAAAACGACGAAAAAGTGAGAAAATATTAAAATACCTATATTCCAGTAAATGAAGGAAAAAGTTAACATTAATTACGCCCTATTTTCATCTTCCGGTTGGAAGTTGCATTTGGTACCTCATTAAACATGAAAACGCGTGCGAGGGCGGAGAAAATGGCCCCAAAAGACCAGAAAAATAGGTTTTTAGTCAATATCTCCCAAAATATGGCAGTTAGAGATTTATGGTTCGGATGAAAATTAAAGTTCAGTTAATTTTCCACAAAAATGGTCCTCATAATTTTTCTCGAAAATTTGACTGGTTTCGAGAAAAACTGCACCAAGCGCACCTCGAATAATGAGCTTCTGTGCTGTATGCCGGAGAGCACAGTCCGTGTATTTACACATCATCGGGGGGACAAATTATTCAATAACTTTGTGAAAAATGCATATTTTCTTATGATTCAAAATTCATGTGAAAGAGGAATTCTGCTGCTATCATACCCTGTGAATTGAGTCACGCTTGACTCTTTTGGCCATATCGGAACACGGGTTAAACTTTCTGCTCCCGGGCAATTTTGACCTCGCCAGGAATTTGTTGCTATTTTTTTTGTATTGCACTAATTTACACAAAATTTTCTTGATTATGGGTCCTCATAAGGTCCTTTGTCATCCCTGAAATTTGTATACCCTAATTTTTTTTAATTTTCATTTAATCGTTGCTTATTGAATCCCAAATATTTGCTGTTTTTGGATCGCGGGGAAATTTTGTGAACAACCATCAATTAAAAATTTATACATGATCCGATTGGTCTCTATGATACATCATTTTAAAGCTAAGAATGTCTACCTTTCGATTGTGCAATTACTTTTTTTGACGAAGTCGTCCATTTTTCAATAAAATTAGAAAACGCGGGCTCAAGGAAAAAACGCACTTTTTTTTGGTGTTTTTTTTCTCCCTGCTTTTAATTTCTAACATTTTAACACCTTAACTAGTGTAACGGGGGAATTCCCACCTTTCTATCGATGTATATAAGTCATACCTTTGATACCCCGGGGAAAAACCAGTATATCTAAATGTATACGCTATAATTTATTACTTTCGTTCCTCCGTCGTTCGCCGCGCGTGTGCTCTACGTGACGCTCGTGTCGTCCGCTCATCTATTTGTGGTTCGTGTGAGTCACGCCAGTGTTCGAATTATGAAGACAGCGATAATATGTTATCCCAAGAGGTAGAATTAGAGGAAACTGTAGACTCAGAAGAAGTTGTTGACGGGGTAGAGCTAGAGGGAGCTCTAGACCCAGAAAAAGTTCTTGACCAAGAATCAGATGATGACTGGTGACGAACAGATTTATGTCATAATTGCAATGTATTTTTATATACTTTTTTCATCAATTTACGGACAATTAACCCGTGAATCTCTTGTACTTTTGTTAAAAAATGTTTATGTAATATTTTAGTCTATAATGTATTATAAGTATCATTATATTGGGTTCTCCCGTTGATAGATAAATACACTGGCCGGCAAAATTAACGCACCACTACTCTATTTTGAGAAATATTTTTTATTTCATAATATTGATCAAATATTTTTATGTCTTAGTTAAGTATATTCTTATTCTTACTTAATAAGGGTAATAACAAAAGATGAAATTTCAAAATAAGGTAAGAAAAAATAATTTAAAAAAAAAACAAGAAAATTCAAAAAATAAAAAAATTGTTAACTTTAGTTAAAAATAATTAATAACGGGTATTTCCTCCTATATTTTGAATAACAGCACGGCAGCGATTATTCATGCTCAAAATTACGGGCCTTATCTCGTTTTGATCCAAATTATTCCATATTTGGACAATATCGCCAGTAAGTTCATTCAAAGTGTTGGGAGGGTTAGGAAGTTCTTGAAAACGGCGGTAAATCATGTCCCAAACATTCTCAATTGGGTTAAGGTCAGGACTGTTGGCTGGCCAATCCATAGTTTCAATTCCAACCTCGTTAAAGTAATTTTGCACAATCCGAGCAACATGCGGTTTGGCATTATCTTGCTGAAACAAAAAATTCTCACCAATGTAAGGGCCGAATGGTATCACATGTTCTTGCAGGATCTCCCTTATATACCTATCTGCTGTTAAACTGCCATTATTAATAACCACCAAGTCAGTACGAGCAGTTAAAGAGATTCCTCCCCAAAACATAACTGACCCTCCACCAAATAATCTCGTGTTTTGGAAGTTACATTGGGCATATCTTTCATTTGGTCTTCGATAAACCCTTATACGTCTATCTGAGTTGTATAGACAAAATCTGCTTTCATCTGACCAAAGAACTCTTTCCCAATCTTCATCAGCCCAATCAACATGTACTCTAGCAAAATTTAACCTTGCTCTACGATGCTCTGGGGTCAAAGCTGGTCCTCGCGCTGGGATTCTTGGTCTCAGATCAGATTCAGCTAGGCGTCGACGAACAGTATCAGTTGAAATTCTGAGTCCATCTGCTTCCTGTAGTTGTGTCTGCAGCAATCTTCCTGTCACAAACCGTTGTCTTAAAGCAGAAACTCTCAAAAAACGGTCTTGAACTTGCGTAGTTATGCGATGTCTGCCTTGACCAGGTCTTCTTAAGTGCTGACCGGTCTCCCTATAACGTTCGATCATACGGGAAACGGATGTATGAGATACACCAAATCTTTGTCCAATTCTTCGATAGCTCCATCCCTCTTCCAGTAAAATGACTGCCTGAGCACACTCTTCGGTGGTCAAATTTCTAGACTGGCGTTCCATAATAAACACTTTACTTCACTGTAGCTCACAAATGTAAAATTTTAGTGAAAATGATAAATTTAACCCAAAAACAACCTAAAAAAAAGAGGTATGTTAATTGACATTTTATCTAAATTCCAACAAAATAAGGATAGGATAAACAGACTTCGTTAAAAAAAAACCAACTCTATAAATTTAGAATGTGTGTACTACGGCAGTTTAAAATAAAAATAAATATTTTCATTTTTATATAAATTTTCTAAAATAATTCAGTGGTGCGTTAAATATATATATTTTTCTATAATAAATGAAACATGGAGAACGTTTATAACTCGTTATTCCAAAAACCTCAATCAGTCTGGTTGCAAAAATTTGCGGAGAATCTGCAAAAAATTGTTGCTGAGTATTATGGGTAAAGATTCTTCACTCTTGAGGCATTTTCAGTTTTCCGTACCAAAAGCCTAATGAACTTCAGCTTTTGCCACATGTGGAAAGCTGATTGTCGCTAGATTCAGGTCCACTGGTGAGGTCCATCTCGCTAGAATTAATCTTATAGCCCGTTTTCCTAATAAGTATATCTTGAGGCCTCATCTGAGAGGAAAACAAGACCCATAAATATCCATCAAAAGTGTTAGGTTACAGGGTTTCTCATTTATGGCACCGAGGATTTTCCCAATTTGTAAAATGTGGTGGCGCCATCTACAATTGGTTTCCACAATCCAAAACATTGAAAATAATGGATTTCCAACACCCCCCAGCTCAAATTTAGTACAAAACTTGCATATTTGACAAGTCTCAAAATTTCCGGTATTTCAACCCGATTTTTTTGCAGAAAATATTAATGTTGCGAGAAAAATTATGACGACCATTTTTGTAGAAAATGACCTGAACTTCAATTTTTATCTGAACCGAAAATCTCTAACTGCCATATTTTAGGAGATATTGGCTGAAAACCTATTTTCCTGGTCTTTTGGGGCCATTTTCTCCGCCCTCGCACGCGTTTTCTTGCAGAACTTTGTCTCATGTTTAATGATGTAACAAATGCAACTTCCAACCGGAAGATGAAAACAGGGCGTCATTAATGTTAACTTTGCCTTTTTTCCTCCTTCATTTACTGGACTACTATTAAATACGAGAAACTTAATTTATGTTTCTGTTATTTCTCAACAGTGAAAAAGAACAAATATATTAGATAGTAACTAGCGTTAACTTCTTTCGAGCCAAATATTGAGAAACTTTCAAGTGAGAATCAAGACCAAGGGAGTCATTAACGTCTTAATTTGATGCTATCTATAACTTTTAATTTTGTTTTTTATATTTCTTTTGTCTTTCACTATCTAGGTGGTCCGCCAAGAATTCTGAAAGGTACAAGAGGTCCTCAGTGGTGAAAAGGTTGCGAACCACTGCTGTAGACAATAATTTGATTTTGTATCGATATAATGCCCCGATCAGTGATAGTAGATATGTAAAATGAACACAAATTTATTTTAGTTGGTAGTAATTGGGGTCGCATTAATTGTATATATTACATTTATCAACAAAGACTTAAAAAAAAAAATTGAATGCAACATCAAAATTAATTGCATAAAATTGAAATGGAAATTGAAAAGCAGCAAGAACATTTAAACGAAATAGAAATAGAGATAAATCTGAGCAATTAAAAGCCGCTATCGCTTTAAGAAAAAAAAGCAGAAGTGGAATATGAAATTGCAGCTTCACAATTAGAATAATTAAAGGAACAAAACAATTCTTTTCAATCCACATAGTAATAAATCTAATTTTACAAAACAACTTCTTTTTATTCACACCTTATAATTCCATTCATACAAGTACTTGCATAATGTTTATACACTAGTAATATTATATTTTTCTTGAATAAAAGTATAGTCGTAGTAAAACTTTGACTCAAATTAATTGTGTACTTATTCATCACAAGAACTACAAAACATACCACATCATATAAAATATTAAAAATGAGAGAATAAAATTCAGCATGATCTAGGAAGTTTTCTTTATACTTCAAAGCAATATTGTAAAGAACTGCTGTTGCAGGGCGACGACCCAGCACTGTAGTGGAACGCGTTTGATGCGATAACTACAGTCAAGCAGTGTCGAACATGGTTAGTACTTGGATGGGTAACCTGAAAACCATCGTATAGGGCCCGTACAGCCTGCAGCGGACTAGCATATCACAGCTCGCAGGCATTAGACCAATGAGCACGAGGTATAACGTAGATATGCCGTCTTTCGGAGGAGACGTCAAACCGAGGTCCCGAATCCATGGATGTGGGCTCGTTAAAGAACGCTACCACTGGTTGGAACACTAGTGGGTTCACCAAAATTTCCGGTTAGGGGTAGAGTGCTCCCGGCGTCGGTGATTAGCCTCAGTCGCAGAAATAGACCAACGTTAAATAACAGAATAAAAAAAACTGCTGTTGCACATATAACAGTTTGGCTTGTTGATAATTTGGTGGTAATACTTTTATACAGAAAAGGAGATTGTTTTTTTTCATACTTCAAAAACTCTTTCAACAATATTTCTATTTCGTATATGTGCCCTATTATATTTTTCTTCGTGTTCATTTCCTGCAAAATTCATTTTTATAAAACAATTATCCAACAACGTTAGCCAAATATGTATATTATGCAATTAAATATTGAACTGATTCTTATAAATTAATTAGAAATAATACTATTTTTAATGGGATATATCTGTTTAGTTTTTACCTGGATGTATAACTGGAGTCAATAGATAATCTACATGGATATCCATTATCACCCAATAATAATATACCTATAACTCTGCATTGTCACCTCCTGGACAGACGAAATGTGTGTACAATCCAGACAAGCTGCGACACCGGGAAATCCAGATATATTCCGGAACATAACCATATTCTGCCATTTCTGTTCTTCTGTACCTGGTGGATGTATATTTATGTTCTGGAAGTGGTTCTGCAATATATGCAGAAACTCGCTTAACTATTACCAAGACCTATTGCTGACTTATTCCTCTTAAATCACCGCTCATTAACTACAAACAAAAATGCTAATAATTTTTCAATTCTTTGAACACTATGAAAATTAACTTACTTGAAAATTTCCTGTTGCATAATGTCGTAGGGTCGTTAATAATTGAATTATTGGAGGGATAGGTAATCCCACAGACATATAAAAAACAATAGACAGAGCTATTCATTCATAAAATACGAAATGTTTATACTCCAACATTGTTATGATCAGGGGCGGTGAAGAGGCAAAGCATATGACCATTGTTGGAATATGGCGGCCGACAGATAAACACCATAGACGGAGAAACAACGGGGGCGAATGATTGAATAGACTCAATTCGGCAATTTTTTCACAATATTTTCGATTTTTCAAATTAAAACTTAATAAACAACTGTGCAACAAAAATTAGTATAAATATCAAAATTTGTTACTACTGATAAAAAAATTCACTTTATCTATCACATTGAAATATTTACTGCTCAAAGGAGAATATTACACATTTTCATTTTTCAAAACAACTTCAAAATTGTCAGTAAAAGTAATGTATATTGTAGTTTATATTAATTTTGCTCTTCTAGGTAATACAAATTCTTGTGAGGTTTATAAAATAAAAATAATTACAAAATAATACATATTTATTTTACAAGTAGTTACATCGTCAAAGTTGAGTCATTGATTGCGAAATAAGGAACAGCATATCTCCTTAACATTTTTGTTCCATTGGTCCTTTGTGTAAAATCATTTTCTTCAAAATGATCAGAACATACTTCTGGCATCTTTGGTAATTTTTTATCTGGTTGGAATCCAAGTATTTCCATCCAGGTATTTCTTCGAGCTTGGCTTACCGGAAAACTAGAAGAAATCATTGGAAAATTATAGGTACAGAACAGTGGCTAGCTGTTTACCTATTTTTTACTACTAACTAGGATTTCTGAAGATAATGGTGTTGTAGTAGAGGTATTGTGATATGAGGTAAAACCACCAGTAAATTGTAAATTATAGCTAGGAATAAAAGTACATAATTCCTAGCACCTGTACAAAATGCAACAGCAACCTATTAGGTACAGTAAGTAGTCGCCTATCAAAGCAAGCCTCACATGAAGTTTTTAATACCTCAAAACTCTCAGTCTATCCAAATTCCTGAACTACTTGTCTAATGCCTCCTATAGGTAAGCATCATAGACATTTTTTTTATATATTATAGTTATGTGCAGCATCTTATGTTTATTTTCTACAATCTACTTAAATATGTGTAAGTATGTGAGTGGTAATTTCACCCAATTTTCTCCTTATCAAGCCAATTCAGATTGTGTGAAAAAAGGATTCACATACCCGCCTATGACTAACTTATTTACTACAACTTACCAGTGAAAAGATAGGTTAGGGTTCAAATAGTCGATTTTCCGGCACACCACACACTGTCTCACCATAGTTTTAATTTTTTAACACCTCTGCTTCACTAGTAAATACTAAATTAGGTGAAATACACGCAAATAAATCAAAAACACAGTACTCGCCACTTTAAATATCAATGAAATGATATTGGAATATGGCGGCTGCTTGTTGGGGTATTTTGCTAGCGGCGTTGCCGGACTTCGCAAAATTTTAAAAGATGAGCGGAAAATTATACTATACTACCTTGTATGTAAAATAAAATTTAAGAGATTCAAACTCAACAAATAACAAATTTCCACACATATTTACATGCAAAAATATATATATGCAAAAATATATTCTGTTTGTAGAGAAATATTAAATAATAGTATCAAACATGAAGTATTAAACGTAATTTTATATTATTCATCTGACAACGCTGCGTTACTACAAAATAATTTGTAGTAAAGTAAGAATTAATGTTGGCACATACACATTTTGTAAACAACTCTGTCTATTGTTTTTTATATGTCTGTGGGTAATCCTCTGTTGTTAAATGTTTTAAAATTGGGATGTACAATAGGAAAAATAACGTCTTTTATAATATTTTCGAGAATCTATACCGAATTCTGAAATCTTCCACACTATAGAATGAATACCATAGGATTTGCCACATCTCGAATATACCGTTTTGGTAAGAGAATATCTGGCACTTCCTCAACAATCCCTATAAACTCGTAGAACTCTTCCAAATTTTCAATATCCATCCTATACCTTTAAAAATATGAATTTTTCATAAACCTGACCCTCTTTCTTATGTTTATAAACGATGACAAATGTAATTTTCTCAATCAAATGTTTTACTAACAATTTCAAGTTGCAAAATTTATTTGCACTTTCCACAAATCAGGATGGTTATAAGTTTAAGACTACAAAACTATGTTGTCAAATTTTATTAAGGTCCATTCATAGTAGATCACATCTCTGGTAAAATGTGAAATAAAATATTTTATTTTATGACATTCTAACGATATGATAGTCTATTAGAAATGGAATTCAGTGAAGTGCACGATTCAGGAACGGTTTTTATTGGGATAGCGCTTTTTCCGCTTATTTTGGAAATATTGTTAATAAAACGCGTTTGTCGTTACTTTTTTGTGTATGATTATTTTTGTTTTCAAAATATGTATATAATATGTATATAATATTAACAACTATTCCAATGATAAATCATAAGAAAACCTGGATAAAAACTTATGATGCTATCCTAATAACGCAGTTAATTGATTATTGAACATTTCTCTTTCTAACATTGGTAACCAAATTTGACTACATTCGGCTGAAATACTAGCTACACATTTATCTGCATTTAGTTGTATTAAAGCACTTTCTTTGATTTCTCGTCTTTTATTATTGGGTTCTTTCAATATTATTTTTGTCGAATCCCATTTAATTTTATCCCCCTCTTCCCAAGCATGTTTACAAATACCTAACTTAAAGAACTCCCTATCTTTGATATATTTTTTATGTTCACTTATTCGGACTTTCAATGGTCTAGATGTTTCACCTAAATAGAATTTGTCGCATTCACAAGATATCTGATATATACATTTTTTTGAAGAAAAAATAATAAGTAATGCCACAAGTAACTTACAGAAGATAGTCGATAGTTTCTAGTTTGCGATCTAATAAGATTTGATTATAGTTTATTTGTTGAACAGTTTTATTAAAGTTATCTATTAGAGAGACTGCTACGGAATTTTCAATTTTTATTTGATTAGCTAGTTTATTTTCGGTTTGTTGAAGATGTCTAATAAGGTTATCGTAACGCTCACCGTCACTGGCGTGTAAATTTCCACTAATTGTTTTAAAGACTAAGCCAAGACTATTAATTTAGCCTCGCTTGATTCTATTTGATTGAGGTAGTACCTCTGTCAATTCAATTTCTATTTTACTTTCAGCGAATTTTAAAAACGTTTATGATTAGTTATTTCTTCTCGTTATATGTTATTTTTCAATACCGAGTTGAAAATATGAATGGTTTTGAATTTTAAATTTTCAACTTGCGTTACTATAGGATTTATAGAATATTGAGTGATAGTATTCAGTTACTTTTGCGGTGCCAAGTTTCAGAGGCAGTAGACCAGAGTTATCTTGAAGATTTCGTAGGGTAATTATTTCTTGGAATCCAAAGATTCCTAGGAATCTGAAATAATAATAATCATGTGTCAAATGAATATATTCTCTTGAGTGGGCGTTTTATATTAACCATATGAATTTTTCCATATTTTACAGTTGTAAACTGTAACTGTTTTACGTTTAGTGTTAATTGATTTGATACTAACTGCCGTATGAAATTTATTTGCGTTTTTCTGTCTCTTTTTCTTTTTTATAGACACCTTTTCGTTTGGTACAAATACTTCGGGACTCTCGCAGTTTTCGTTTATTGTTTTTAAACTGTTTTCTTTTTGATTTGATAAGTCGAAATTAATTTTAGCATATAATCATTTAGAACGTTCTTTGTGTTTATTAATCGTTGATTAAAAGTTTATCGATTGCGATATCAAATGGGTCATTGTCAGTAATTTGTCCGTTAATTATATCCATTGGTTTCAGTTTAGTAGCTGAATGTATCGAGTTGTCGTTTGCCAAAATGGCATTTGTCATCTTAGTCTTTATAGGTGTGTTGGAGAATCCTTGTGAATTTAAATGTCTCAAGTGTGCTATTATTGTCGAATGGAATCGTTCTACAATACCATGTGATTGGGGGTGTTCAGGGGAACAGAAATGAATTTTAATTTGGTGTAGTCCTAATAGTTCAGTAATTACGGTGTTTTTAAACTCTGTACCGTTATCACAAATAATTTGGTTTGGTATACCGTGATGGGAAAAGTAATTTATTAGGTTGTTAGCCACTTCTGTACCAGAGCATTTAAGTAATATGCTTGTGCATACTTGCAAAAGCTATCAACTATTGTTAAAAGTTTAATTTTTCGAATGTAAATGAATCTAGATGAGTTATCTCACTATCACCACTATCATTGGAATATTTAAATATCTACCGGACGGCGAGTAGCCAGTCCTTTTTCCTTATCAACATGTGATTCTCGTCGAAAACCTGTAGCACCGATCACCGCTAAAAGGCAAAATTTTTACATTTAATGTGCGACGGATAATCTCCGTTGGTGAGGATCAGTATACACTGATATTGGTCAAATATTTCAATTCTTCTTTCTTATAGAGATATAGAAATTAAGAATACACTATTAATATGTAAATTATTTCTCGAAGCGGAGCATGTGAACAGGAAAGAAATATGTAACGTATGTCGATTGCTCATAGCATAGTTCAACAATTTAATAGCGAGTAGTGAGAATAAGCTTTTTTTCTCCTGTGAACCATCAAACAATAAGGTTGAATTTTAAATTTATTTTGAGAGATTTACCTCAAACTTTATCTTTCCTAAAGTGCATTCAATGTGAATACATTTACTTAGTACCTGGAACTTACTTAGTACCTGAGACTTCGTACCTGGAAGTGTGTACCTGGAAGTTGTACCTGGAAGTTTGTACCTGTAAGTTTGTACCTGAAACTTTGTACCTGAGACCTGTACCTGCCAATTTTCCGGACGAAGTAGTTTCCATCTCAGACACGTGGAAAATTAAGGAAAGTAAACCAATGTAAAAACAACGTGCTTCAACAAACAAAACCAACATTTTTTTCATTTTTTCTACTGTGATATTTTTAAAGTCATTATACAACTTTTAAATTTAACAACGTTATTCATATTCCTTCCCTTCCAACATTTCCAGGTTTGTTGATAGAGAGTTGTGAGGTGAAAAACAAGTCGACTAATATTATTCAGGGTGGCGCCCACTTACCTTTCTTGATTAACTTTAATTACATTTCTTAACTTGATTTATTAACTTATGAAATTCATTTGGTTTCTTAACTTCATTTATTATCTCATTAACTTCAATATAACTTCAATAACTTAAATAAAGTGGGATTACCCGCGAACCGGTAAGACTACTCCTTGAATTGATATTAGTTTGGTCTCCGAATTCACACCACATTGAGTCGCCGTTGCAATTTATCTTGCCTTATTATTTTAAATAAATAATAGGTAACATCAACATCTGGGACTATATATTCTTCAATGAAATTGATTACATCATTATCAAAATTATTTTTAAAAATTTGAACGGAAAGTCGTTGTCTGTTTTCGAAAAGAAGTATTCTTTTCAATTTTGCAGGAGAATGTAACACTGATTGTATAAATATTTGATTTTTACCGTGATTTACGGCACATTCGATTATGGGTATGCCTATAATTGGATTTTCGTCGAAATTTGAGTGTACAGTATTGTCATCTGTCATATTTTGATTTTGCTGATCGTTTTGACTTTGTGATTGAATGTTGTCTTCTGTAAGTATTTCGTCAAGGTTTACTATTATTGAAAAATTGTCTTTGTCTTGTAGGAGATTTCTTGATGTGGTTGGGATTCCCTTTTCAATCTATTGGTAATTGGTGAAGGAGTATTCAAAGTTTGGTATGCCTGTTCGGACGTATTTGAGTTATTATAGTAACTGGTTAGGCTAAAATTTTATCGACATTCTTCCAAAATGAATTGTCGTTCAAAATTGGATGTGTATCTCTAGTATGCAGTTCTATTCGCGATAAAGAATCTACATTATTGGATTTACCTTTTCTATAAAAAATTTGGTAGTCGAATTCTTCCAGTTCAATTCGCCAACGTAAAAGTTTAGAATTTGGTTCTTTTAATGAATTTAACCATACGAGAGGTTTGTGATCTGTTATTATACTAAATTGACGGCTATATAAATATGGGCGAAAATATTTAGTTGCCCAAACTATAGCAAGTAACTCTTTCTCAATTGTAGAGTAATTTTGTTCTGAATCGTTGAGTGTTCTTGAGGCGTAAGCTATGGGAAGGACTTGTTCTATAGGACCTTGTGATAATATGGCGCCTAATGCTACATTAGAAGCATCAGTGGTTAAGTTGAACGTTTTATTAAAGTCCGGGTATTGTAATATAGGTTCATTGGTTAGTAAAGTTTCGCAAGTGTTAAAACAAGTTATGTATTCGTGGTTAAGTTCTTTTTTGGCTCCTTTTTTCAAATATTCAGTGAATGACTTTGTTACTCGCGCAAAATCATTTATAAATCGTCTATAATATCTGAGCAATCCTAAAAAACCCTTAATCTGTTTAGGTGTTTTGGGAATCGGATAATCAAGTATAGCTTGGATTTTGTCGGGATTCGGTTTGACCCTATGTGGTGTAACCACGTGACCAAGGTAGGCCACTTCTTTTCTCAGGAACTCTGATTTGTCAAGCTGCACTTGTTTGCTTCTCTGAGTCTTTGAAAAACTACTTTGAGGCGTTCTAAATGTTCTTGTAGTGAGGTTGAATGGACAATGATGTCGGCTAGGTATACCAGACACATTTCGTTTTGTATAGTAGGAAAAGTTGGAAAGTAGCTGGCCCATTTTAGACCAAAAGGCATGCGCAGAAATTCCCAATGGCCATTTTTAGTATTGAATGCCGTTTTTTCAATATCTTGTTCTTGCATCTCGATTTGATGGAAGCCACTGGCTAAGTCAATCGTAGAAAAGCATTGGCAATTGCCTAGTTTGTTTAATAATTTGGTAGTGTTAGGTAGAGGATATTGATCTTCTATAGTTTTTTCGTTAAGCTTCCTATAATCGATGACGACTCTCCATTTTTGTTGATTACTAGCATCCATTTTCTTGCTTACTACCCATATGGGAGAAGACCATGGTGAATTCGAAGGACGCATTATATTGGATTCTAACATTTTTTGAATTTGATTAGCAGCTTTTTGCTTATGTACAAACGGGTACATAAGCTGGTTTTTGAATAAACAGGTATTTCGTTTTTTGTAGGTATATTATGTTTAATTTCATTTGTGAAGGTTAATGGCTCACCTTCTTCGTAGAATATGTCGCTATATTCCTGGCATAGTTTTAATATTTTTTATTTTTCTTCATTATTCATATGATTAGTTCTAATTTTATTAAGGTCTAAGCGTACATTATCTGATAATTCGATATTATTTAACTCAATATTTTGTATCTCGTTTTCTTCAAAATTTTCTAATAAGAATGGTTCGGAAAAAATAAAAAACAAGAAAAGGGAATTGAATCATTGGATAGAGAGATAAGGAAGAAAAATTTAATATTAAAAGGCATACCAGATGAGGAAAATGAAGATGAAAAAGTAATGCAAAATAAAGTTTCTGCGATATTGAGAAAAATAGAGACAAACATTGACCTACAAAACGATGCCGAAGAGATAAGAAGAATTGGATACAATAAAGGGAAGCGAACAAGACCAATACTAATAAAATTCCGGAATTTCACCAAAAAAATTGGAGTATTGAAGCAAACTAAAAATTCAAAAGGATCAGATGTATGGATTGAGGAGGATTTTACAAAGAAGATTCAAGAAGAAAGGAGGAATTTGATACCCAAGCTTAAAGAAGCAAAAGCTAAAGGATTAAAGGCTTTATTAAAATACAATAAATTAATAGTGAACAATGAAGTATATGGAACGGAAAGTAATGACCAAGTCGACAATGAAGAAATGGAAGAAAACAAATACCATAAAAACAAAAGAACCGCAAGTAGTAGATCTCCAAAAGAAGACCCTTCAACGGAACAGATACGAAAAATGACAAAGTCGGGAAATACAAAAAACTGAAGAAAGAAGATAAGCAAGGAAGAACCGAAACCACAAAAGCTATGAAAATGGAAAAAATGAGAATGGATTCAAGAAAAAAGATAACATAAATAAAAATATAAATAATACTAAAATAGAAAACAGAAAAAAAGAGATATGGAACCTTGCAACCTGGAATATAAGAGGAATAAATGGAAAGGAACATGAACTACTGTACGAATTCAACAAGGCAAATGTCGATATTTTAGCATGAACAGAAACAAAGAAAAAAGAACACGGGGAAATTGTACTAGAAGAGGGACACATATTTGTGTATTCAGGAGAAGAGAAAGAAAAACGAGCAGCAGCAGGAGTGGCGTGTATCATACATGAGAGATTTGCAAAAGGATTGAGAAAGTGGGAAAAACATTCTGAAAGAATACTCACAATAGAAATAAATATTGATGATGAAATAACAACAGTTATATTAGCATATGGGCCTAATGATGACGAGAAAGCAACAGAAAAAGATAAATTTGGGAAAATGATGAATGACGTAATAGAGACAGCCAAAGGAAATATATATGTGGTAGGAGACTTAAATGGACGGGTAGTCAGTAATACATTCTTCCAACATAAAGAAATACAAGTATACAAGACAAGGGAAAAACAACACAGAAAAATCTATAATCGATTACGTTTTTGTAGAGAAAGATAAAAGGAATTTAGTAGAAGATGTAAGAGTAATGCGAGGACCGGAAAAAAATACTGACCATTACATGGTAGTAGCAAAAATTTGAAGGAAAAACAAACTCAACAGAAGTAATAAAGAATATAAAGAAAAACAAACAATATACGAAACAATAAAAACATACAAGTTAAGAGAAGAGGAGATAGCTAGAGCAAACACAGAACTACAGAGAGAAAAATTACAAATGAAAATTTAATAAACAAAGGCGTGGAAGGAACATGGAAATACTTTAAAAACAACATTTTAGAATCGGCAAAACAAGTTTGTGGAATAGTCAGGTCCAATAAAATCAAAAAGCAAACATCATGGTGGAATCAAGAAATTAGTCAGGAAATTGAATATAAAAAACAAAAATGGAATAAATATTTAGAGAACAGAACGGAACATAATTACCAGGAATATAAAAAACAACGACAAGTAGTCAAAAATATAGTCAAAGAAGAAAAACAGAAGAGCTGGGAACTTTTTGGTAGGAAATTGGAAGAAAACAGTAAGGACAACCAAAAACTGTTCTACAGAACGATAAAAAAATGAGAGGTAAGAAAATATCAAATGCATCGACAGAGGAAGACCAAAAAAGAAATACTAACAAATGATATTTAAATAATGGACAGATGGAAGGAACATTTTCAAAAACTATTAATTACCACTTATGATGAAGAATCAATGGAAAAAACGAAGTCTGTAAATAAGGAACAAGGAACATGCGATGATATTACGTTGAATGACATTATAGAAGCAATAAGAACATTAAAATACGGAAAAGTTGCAGGTCACGATAAAATAACTTCAAAAATGATAGAAAATTTGGGAGAAAAAGGAACAGAATTGCTTTTAGATGTTTGTAATAATCATGGTCGGAAGGAAAAATACCAGAAGATTGCAGACAGGAATACTTGTACCAATACATAAAACAGGAGATGTTAGAGAGTGCAGCAATTGCAGGAGGATAATGTAGTTAAGTTTAGCCCTGAAGGTGTACGAAAAAATTATTGATAAAAAATTAAAAATGCACATAGAACAAGGTGGGTTTCGGGTGGGAAGAAGTGTACACGACCACATATTTACAGTTAAGCAAATCATAGAGAAAACACAAAATAGAAAAACAAAGACATACTTCGCCTTTATAGACTTGGAGAAAGCTTTTTATAGAGTTTGTAGAAAGAAAATATGGGACATGCTAGAAGAAAGGAAAGTTGATATAAAACTGATAGGAGTAATAAAAAGTATTTACAGAAAAAACATAAACTATATAATCAAAAATAACCGAGCATCTGAAACATTCGAGACAAAACAGGGATTAAGGCAAGGTGGAGCTATAAGCCCAACTTTATTCAATATTTTCATGGACCACATAATAAAGCAAACAAAAACAGATACACAGGAACTTTCTGTAGGTATGAAGCAACTTAGACCAGTTAAGATACGTGAATGTGCATTTGCTGACGATCTAGTTATAATGGCCAATACAGAGAAAGGTCTTCAAAGAAATATAGACATATGGAATAGAACTCTGAAATTGAATGGAATGAAAATAAATGCAAATAAAAAAAAATAATGATGATAGCAAAAAATCAAAAAAGGTTGAATATAACAATTAACGAAAGTATAATCCAGGTTACCCACTTTAAATACTTAGGAGCAACAATTGACAGCACTGGTAAATAAGATAGGGATATTATAGAAAGAACAGGAAAAGCCATAAAAACTTACCACATGCTGAAACGTGAATTTATTGATAAGAAGGAAATCTCAAAAATAACCAAAATGACAGTATTTCAAACAGTTTTTAGACCGATACTTTCTTATGGCAGCGAAATGTGGGTATTGGACCAAAAAATGATGAGTAGAATACAAGCTATAGAAATGAAATACCTGAGATCTGTGAAATGAATAACAAAACGAGATAAAATAAAGGATGTAGACATAAGAGAGGAGCTAGAAATAAAGTCCATGCTAGATTATATAGAAGAAAGACAACTGAAGTGGTGGGGACATCTACAGCGAATGGAGGATACTAGACTGGTTAAAAATATATGGGAGGCAAAGGTGATTGTTAAAAGAGACAGAGGTAGACCCAAAGAATCCTGGGATAACAATATAGCCAAAATATTGAAGGGAAGAGGAAAAACAATTACAGAAGCAAAACAATTAGCAAAAAAAGAATGGAACATTTTTGTTGAATATTGAAATTTTGATAAATCTCCCTACACCGAAAGGGGGGCGAAGTTAAAAGGGAAGGCCTATTAGATGTATTTTGGGAAACACAGACTTCTTCCAAAAATGCTGATTCTCGTATTATTGCTGCTTTGTTTCCCATTCCTCAAATTTCTGAAAACACAAATATCGGCTCTCTTTAAGAAGAATAATTTGAACAGGAAGCAATTGATCCATTTGAAGTTGATTATGATAATGACAAGGATCCAGACTATGTTCCTGATAAAGATGAAGATATTAATAACCAGTTATTGAACGTGGTCAGTCCTCAACCCAATATTGTTTTGAAAAACCCCAAAGCTAGAAAAATAAAACGGAACATTTAAGCATGGAGAAGGCATGTAATTAAAAAAGAGAGAAATAATGGCGAAAAATACAATACCTAATGTTTATTAACAATTAGATTACTCCGCATCTAAATAAAATATCGAAACCGCGTTTGTTGCATCCAGTTCGTGAATAAATAACGTATTATAAGACAAATAATGATTTCCATTGGTTCATAAATTGCATTAGTATTTCGCGTCTGAAAAACAGCTGTTTTTTCAAAAAAAATTTTACATATCCATCCGCTGTGGCTGCAGGGATGGGAGTTTTTACATTCAGAACCACGGAATTTTATAGAAAATTTCACGCTTTATAACATTGCTTCCATACATATGCAGGATAAATTCAATACTTTTCGAGTAAAATTCGAAAACATGTCGAAAAATAGGCCCACTTTTGGTAGTTTTGGCTATAAACTGTTATTAATTGTGCAATTATCACAGCCTAAAAACCGGTGGAGGCAACGGATTATCATTAACCATGATATTTTTAAGGGATTCCATCAAAAATCTCGCCTATTTCTTTTACATCCATGTTTTGATAGTTTTTGGGCTAAACCGACTGGACTATGAGGAGGACCATACTTGGAGTGGGTGTGCTGTTTACGTGAGATTTTACATTTTACCAACTGCGTGGATCCAAGGTGATCGGTGTTACTGACAAAATGATAAATGTTATAAAAAAAATCTGAACAACTAAATACATATTGGGCCTATTCAGTTAAAATATTTAGAAATGCTACTTCCAGTGAGTATACATTAGCTTAGGATTTATGAAGAAAATATTCCTTTTATCATTATCTTTCTTTTCAGATGAATACATTAAAGCCAGGATAGCAGAAGAAACAAGTAACCTTGCATCTGAGGCAGAAAATAATAAGGCAAAGAGAAGAAGAAAAATTGAAAAAGTGGCTTCATCAAGCAGTGATGAAGATTCAATGGAAATAACAAATATTCCAACACCTCCTACATTGAAAATAAATATCAAATTGTTTTATAATATTATGAATGTCCAAGAAGTATAAAGAATTTCTATACGTTAAACCCTTTCTGCCCATTCTACTTAAATTATAAGTTCAGCGAAGACTTAAAAAATTTTCATTTTCAGAAGCAAACATGCAAATTGAAAAGGAGAATAGTCTTCCAAGTGAGTATACTTTCTAATTATTTCCAAACATTATATATGACTTTTCAACCCTGTGATGATTATTGAGTATATCTTTTATATTATTGCCATGCTCATGAATTGTTTTGAGTGAACATTTTTACTCAAAAATATCTTTTTTTATATAAGTATCAGTATCAGATTTTGGTATCAAATCTCGTACTCATTTGATGAGTTCCATAAAAACATAACTTGGAGAAATAAAGGGGCACTTGGCATCACCAGCAATTGAAACTTAAATCTTCAACAGGTATCCTCATCTGCAGTTCCCTCTAAATACTAAAGATGATCTTTCAGCATTAAGTGACATCCTTAAAAATGAAGAAATTTTCAATGAATGGTTAATGATATCAAGAAAATTCAAATTGATAAAACTATTATTGTATAGATCATCATTTTTTAGATTACCGAATCGGCCAAAATGGGGGGGAACAAATAATTATCGATTTGTCAAAAGCGTTCTAAATAGCTTGATAACTAATGATTTGGGCTTGAAGTATAGCTGGATGGGAAGAAAACAGAAGAAAGCTTTCTGTGAGACAGAACTTGCAAGATTAGTAGTCCATAAGTATTATTGCTACTTTAAATAGTGCGGAGGACGCACCGGTGCGTCTTACAAAAAATTGTTACGAAATTGGTTAAACTACGTTCCCATGGGCGTTTTCAAGTACGCAAACTAATTCTTTTCTAGTTCAATTTTTGAAAAGTATTACCACACAGTGCAACGCCGTAATGTTTCACGCCGCACTTAAAGGGTTAAAGACGTCTCTAAGATTTTACTGGACGTCTTGAAAACGTCCTAAAGACCTAAGAAGCTCCCTGGGTTGCAGAAGTACTAACGAGGGTATATACGGTCAGGAAAACACGTGATAGGCCTTCCAATATATTACAGCCAAATATTTATTTGAAAAAAAAAATCTTTTTTCAAAAATTCCTGCCCAAGGTACTGACACTATTATTCACTTGCCAGAGTATCATAATGATCGTCAACGTTGCAAATTTCCAGAATATAAAGCGAAATCACAAATATCTTGTGAAAAATGTAATATTCGAATTTGTTTTAATAAAGAAAGAAGCTGTTTTTGAAATTTTTATATATAATAAAAAGCTTGAACCTATGCAACATTAACAAAACAACATTAACCATATTTGCAAGACGCTCCGCTCAGGTTAATTGTTTTGAAGAGTTCAATGAAATAGAAACAACCATCAATCAACTTTTAAATCTCAAGTTAATGCCTTAAGCAATGATGATTGTTCCGTGACTAATAATTATTGATCAAAACACTTCCTTTGAATATAATTGCCACCTTCCTTATATTGCCACACTTTCAATCATTCTTGAAATGTACCTCAATATTTCGAAAAACAATAAATGTAGAACTAGAAAAGTTTAGAAAACTTTACGTAAGTCCAACTCGCTACTTAAGAAGAAGACCGTCACAACTCGCTTTTTTTCAAAATTAGGTTTTCTATATAAATTTAATTTAAATAATGCTTAGATTTATGGGAAAAATCGTCATAATTTAAGTACGCACGATTTGCCACTGGTGGCGGTGATGTCAAATGGCACAAGTCGAAACATGTAGACATGCTCTCTGTAAGACTGTTCCATTTAGTCGCGCATGAGACTTAGTTGAGGAAAGTGGTTACCATTTCTCTGGAAGGGAGTCACATTGTTAAAAAGTGCCAGTTATTGTGGAGAAGACAATCATATTTCAGTTTGAGACAGTCTTGCTCATAAGGTAAGCAACATTAAAGTGAAATAATTTATGTCACTTAAGCATTAAATGAGGATGTGCCGATATTTCTCAAAAATACATAACCTATTCTTGAGATTTATTTTTCTTTCAATTAAAATGTGTCGGTCTTTGCAATAACTATTGTAAGTTTTTACCGTCTTATAATAAAATGTGCCAAACAATTTTTAGAAAAATGGGTGAAAATTCCAGGTCTGCCTTGATATTAAAATTGTCTCGGAAGAATTTGGAAATTCATAATATTGACCAAAGTATTTGGGAGATGACGGACTTATTATAAACCAGAGATGGAGAAACCATCTCTTATAAAAGCGATCTTCAAAATAAAGGTATTTCTCTACAATCAATTAAATAAAATTACTTTAACTTTAAATTAACTTCTGTTTGTTAGGTACCTACCTACTTTATAAAGTTCACATAATTAAATACAATACAAAATTAAAAAAGAAAAATATTTCCTTCTAGATTGTGAACCATTGACAAATATGCAGCCTGACAAAGAAAATGTTTATAATATGGATTTACGTCATAATTTGTCATATTGTAGCAATATTCCTGTGGATTCGGATCAAGATACCAATTTAAATAAAGTCAGCAATCAAAATGAAGGACCACTTCCAAACAGAAGTAGGTATTTTCAATAAGCTGAATACAACATAAAATTATATCAAATTATTCATGTTTTTAGACGATGAATCAGTAAATAATGGTATGCCGTTAGATGTTTTCCATCACAACTTACCATCATGTAGCAATGATACCTTGGAAAATTATCCATTATTCAAAAATACTGACATAAGTTCAAGCAGTGAGGAGTGTGATAGAAGCAGCCTATCAGAAACTAGCGAGTCCGATCCATATGTATGTAGTTCAGATGAAGATCCGGACTACCAAAAAAGTTCAAGTTCATCATCACCATCTTCAATTTCTAGAGAGAGTGAACCGGAAAGTCAAATTAGTCCTGTGTTGAAAGACAATTCGCCAATTAAAAATAGTCGAAAGAGAAAACGGAATACAAAGCTTTGGAAAAGAGATTTTTCAAAGCGCTTAAGAGATAGCGGAGTCCATAAAAGTATTGAAAAATTATAAGAAAAAAAATGGTGAAACGACCTGCGAAGAAGCTATTGCCTCCTTGTAACGAAAAATGCCGTTTAAAGTGTACTGAAAAATTCACCGAAGAAGAACGGCAAAGTATTTTCCAAGAATATTGGTCTATGGCTAATTTGGTGGGGCAGCGATATTTTATTGCATCGTCTATGAGCTCCATCGCTCCTAAAGTAGCACGGGATGATCGTAGGCGAGTAAATCAAGCATTTCATTTTGAATTGAATAAACAAAAACGTCGAGTTTGCAAGATATTTTTCATGTCAACACTAGGATTAAATAGCCGAATTGTAAGAACAGTTATAGAAAAACAAGAGTGGTCAACCTGTGGAATTGTACAATCAGACCTTAGAGGTAAACACAAAGTGATTTCGAAGGAAATTAAGGATGCTGTAAGAATTCATATTAAATCTATACCTCGGCTCGAGAGCCATTATTGTCGAGCGCGAAAACAAAAGGAATATATTGAAGGAACTAAGACTATTGCAGATCTTCATCGTGATTACGTTGAGCTTTGCAAGACAGAAGGTAAACCCTTCGTAAATTACCAAATGTATAATGAAATATTCAATACCGAATTCAATATTTCCTTCTTCTTTCCAAAAAAGGATGCTTGTGAACTTTGTTTGCAGTATCAAAATTCTTCGGAAACAGAAAAACCTGATTATGATTTTCACGCATCAGAAAAGAAGTTGTCTCGATCGGAAAAAGAAATGGACAAGTCCTCGAATAAACCTGTTCTTGTGTATGATCTCCAATCAGTTTTACCTTGCCCAACTGGTAATGCCTCTTCCTTTTATTATATTTCTAAATTAAATGTATATAATTTCACCATTTCAAATCTACATGCGAATGATGTGTACTGTTACGTGTGACATGAGGCGGAGGCACATAGAGGTGCTAATGAAATTGGCTCCTGTGTCTTCCATTATTTACAAATTCTAGATACAGAGGCAGCAAAATCTGATAAGCCTATTGATGTGACATTTTATATAATATAATTGTGCGGGGAAAAATAAAAACCGCTATATTTTTACACTTTATATTCACGCAGTATCCAAATCGAAATACATCAATTCTATAACACACAAATTCCTAATAACAGGGCATACCCAAAACGAAGGTGATAACATCCACTCAGTGATAGAGAAGCAAATTGCGCGTTATAAAAAGTCAGCCCCATTATACGGACCTGATCAATATATTACACTTATTAGACAGGCAAAAAAAACTGGAAAGCCTTACACAGTGGTAGAGATGACTCATGGTGATTTTTTTGACTTGAAAGATCTTGCAGAGCAAATAGGACAAAAATGTGCTTATATGAGACGGGAGAAGTAATGAAAATTTCTGACCTAATTGGATGCGTGAGACACATACTCAGTACCCTCAAAAGGTGAACGTTTGGGCTGGTATCATAGGCAACCATATTAGTGGTCCTATATTTATAGATGGAAATTTGACAGCTGAAAAATATTTAAATATGCTTAGAAATGAAGTTATTCCTGCGTTGGCAAACTTATATCCCAACGCAATAGATCCTAGCTTACCGAATGAAAATGTTTGGTTCCAGCAAGACGGGGCAACACCCAATTATGCTTTAATGGTAAGAACTTATTTAGATGAAATCTTCCCGAATAAATGGATTGGACGAAGAGGTACTATTGAGTGGCCAGCTAGATCGCCAGACCTTACGCCGTTAGATTTTTTTCTGTGGAGTTATCTCAAGAACAAAGTATATGCAACACAACCAACTAGCATTGTAGACCTCAAAGACAGGATAACTACAGAAATACGGAATATTTCACATACAGGGTGTTTCATTAAAAAAAACACCGACTATGGCATACTTGCGTGAATCACCCTGTAGATTTACATTTATGTTTACATAGCGCACAACTCAATTTAAAAGTTGACGTGTCTCGGCATTTTTTATAATTTTCTAAAATAATGACATAAAGAATTTTATTCCATAAGTGGTTTCCACACTGTATAAAAATATTCAAAATACTGTATGAAAATATTCAAAAATTAATTGTTTCAATTTAAGAAGAAAATCCATTGATATCCAAAAAGTTATTTCAAAAAAAGCCTACAACAAAAAAAATGGAATATCTGAAGCCAAAAAAAGGCATTATGACTATTATTGAGAAAAACATTGTACCCAGATTTTATGGTGATTTTTATAAGAATTTGTTTTTCTTTGTAATTTTAATTTTTTTTAGTTTAGAAATACCGTACCTTATTAGTTCCTATAAAAGCAATAGTCATTCCTCAGAATAAATACTATTTAATATTTATTAATTATATTTTTTAGCTAGAAAATAATGTAGGAGTCCTTCTCAGGATTATTTGCTTTTCTTGAATACAACCTGTTCATTTTGTTTATGTTAAATATCAAAGAATACTAATATTATTTACCTGATTTACGATTATCATTATTTATTTTGCTTTCCTTTAGTACAACTATTTTTTTTGTTTATGTAAAATGCCAAAGAATATGATATTATTTTTGTCTGATTTATTATTAAATACTGTTTTTTTTATTGTTATTGTTTTATTTTATTGCTGTAATTGTTTGAACTGACAAATAATTGAATTAGTGAAAGATTTTAAAATAATATTCTTGTCGACTTTGAAAATTGTTTTTGATCCTATTTTTTTTATAATAAACAAAAAATAAATGCCAACATTAAATGTAGAAAAAAAAACATTTTATTTAAAACTACATGAACGAAATTTGAATCCATTTATACCTAATTTAATTTGAGTTGTCTTCTGTAAGTTCCTTGTGGCATTACTTATTCTTTTTTCTTATTCTTTTGGGAATCAAACCACAATAATGTTTTTTATTTTTTATTTCGACGTTTCGGTAGCGTTCCAGCTACCGTTGTCAAGATTAACTAGCAATAAAATTGATAAAATAATTTTTGGTCCCTATCTGACACAACGTCGAAATAAAAAATAAAAAACATTATTGTGGTTTGATTCCCAAAAGAATAAGAAAAAAGAATAATTTGAGTTGGTGCCAATTCAAATAATCTCTTTTTTTAAGCTCACTTTCCCAACATTATTGATTTCCGAGTTGTGACGGTCTTCTTCTTGAGTAGCGAACTATCTTCATTTCAAACCGATTTTACCTTTTTTATATCTGCTCACAGCACTAGTTCAACTGCTTGATTTTTAAAATTGAAAAAAAGTTTCAATCCAGCTAAGTTGAGTGGTTTTTTTATTTTGATCATTTAGATCTAGCGGATTTTCCTAGTCTTCCTAATCCTTTCCTAATTTTCAGCAGCATTTTTTTGAGTTTTTCTTTAAATAAACAGATTGCATTGCATAAATTGAATAGATGAGGCTTTTACTTGATGTAGATCCATAGTAAATTATGAAATCAAACAATTTTATTTTGTTAAATCTACATTATATTTAAACTTAAAGTTGTGACGCGTTTCGCTAACACAGTAGCTTTTTCAAACGAATGGAGGTATAATGAGAAATTTTCAATTTATACAGTGCCTTAATACTAAATTATACGGATATTTAACAATAAAATTATAATCTATTCACAAGGAAATGAAATGAATTTGTCTAACTATGGGATTAACTAAAGTATTTAACAAGTTTACCTGGAAGCTCATTCACAACAATCCTTAGGAATCTTTCTAGGTAAAAAGGTTTAATAAGGGAGAATTGTTAATATCAAGTTGGTTGTTAAGAAGATTATCTGAATATTTGTTTTTATTTATCTCTAGGGCTTCTAAAAGATTTAATTTCTATAATGCTAATAAATGATTTGAATAGTTGGAATCTGATTTTTGGTTCTCATAACTACGTTTGTGTTCTGAAATTCTAGTTTTAAAACTCCTAAAAGTTCTACCTATATAAATTTTATCACAGTCGTCATTACCACATTTTATTTAGTTTTGAAGATTTGCATTTCTTGTTTTTAATGAATTTGGATAAATTGTTGTCGGTTTTGAAGCAAATATTCAAGTCTAAAGTTTCTAAAAATGATTTTATTTTTAAGGATGGTATTCCAAAGTAAGTTAAGCTTTCAAATTGGTTATTTTTGTTTTTATCAGAAGGAAATACTTGTTCTAGAGTATGTTTTCGTATCTTTTTATTTATGATGTTGTCAATTAAATTTGGATCGTAATTATTATTAACCGCTATTTGTTTTATTATATTTAGTTCTTTATTGTAATTGTCAATGTTCAATGGAACTGTTAAAAGTCTATGTATCATACTATTGAAAACTGCTAATTTATGACTGATTGGGTCGACTGAACTATTATGAATTGTAATGTCTGTATGTGATGGTTTGTGAAATATAGAAAAGGCATGTCTATTATTTATATTTGAAATTGTAAGATCTAGAAAGTTTATGGACTTATTTTGTTCAATTTCTACTGTAAATTTGATATTTTTATGTATTGAGTTAATGTGAGTAATGAAGTTATCTAATTGTCTCGTAGTACCAGTGAAGCAAGCTAAAATGTCATCTACATATCGGTGCCAGTAAACAATTTTTTTACTAAGGGGGTGTTTATGAATTATCTTTTCTATATTATCCATGAAAATTTCTGATAATAGAGGACTGAGAGGGTTGCCCATAATCAAACCCTCTTTACTGCTATAAACCTTTCCGTTGGAATGAAAATAATTTTGATTTAAACAAACTCTTAATAAATTTATAATATCAGACTGAATTATGGGTATAAATTGAAAATTTCTCGTTTGAAAAAGCTACTGTGTTAGCGAAACGCGTCACAACTTTAAGTTTAAATATAATGTAGATTCAACAAAATAAAATTGTTTGATTTCATAATTTGCATTGCATAAGTTTTTCCATAAATAATTCGAATATTATTCATATTCAAAGTTATCATTCCTGAAGTATCTATAGAAAAACTATTTTCTATTCATCTAATAATTAATACAAAACTTATTAGCAACAATTATCTTCGACAAATCCACAGTGTGGGCTCATTCGGACATTTAGATCTCCAGGATATCTTGAGTTGTTGATAATTTCCTAATAAAAATGGGCGTCTTACCGTTGACCAGCCTATAAAATTTAATGATTCAAATTAAAATAGATAACCATTTTAGTATCAGTTCATTCACATTGCAAACGCAATAAAAAATCAATTTTATTTAGACATTACACATATCTACGGACCTTGCAAGACTTGTGTTAGGTGTTGCAATTATTTTGAAATATTGGACGGACATGTTTCACACATTGATATGCTAAATATTTAATAATATCGTGTCTCCTTTATATTATTTATATCTAGAGCTTACATCTTTCAAACGAATAGACAGATACTTCACAACTATGCAAGTTTGGTTTGGACTGGTCAAAGTCTTTTGCTCATTTTCGGTTAACAAAAAAGGCAATAAATCGGTGTTTTTGTTTACTTTTATGCTCCCTGATAAAAAAAGAGCAATTTTTTTCAAATCTGTCGGTATAAGGATTTTAAAAATCAGTGTAGAATCAACCATTGTTCCAAATGATCCAAAACTTGTCCGAGTTTGGTGAATTGATATAAAAATAGCCTAGGTATATAATTTTTTTATTGAGTTTATTGTTATTCACATGAGATGTCCTATCTACGACCGATTCTGGAACGTGGAGCAAAAATATACAAAAAATTATCAATTTTGTTGTATCTTGAATTATTTTCACACGCTTTATATTAGCTTCACTTGTATGTTGTGACCGACTCCTTTGGACTCACTTTGGGCTAACTGATTCAAGTCTAACTTATTTAGGTGGAGCATATTTGAATGGAACACATGAATTAATCATAAAACATAAATTTGATTATAGTTAAAAGAAGAAATAATGCTAAGTGCACGAAAAATGGAGTAATATAACACTTTCCACGGATGCTATCGTCATAGAAACCTATTTGATTTATCAGTGTATATATTATCATCATCAGTACTTTTTTAATTAATCAGTTCGTTTCAATGTTTTCTATAGATTGTAAATGTTTGGGAACCTCTACTGATTATAAAAGTGTAAGATATCACTTTATATCTGTTGTATTTTAGAAATCAATTTTTTTAATATTCCTCAGATTATTTTGAATCAAAAAAATCTTTACACTTATTACCGTAAAAAATCGTAAAAATCGTTATTTTCTTCAATTAGATACTACACTTGCAAAAAGATATACTGTGATATCTATTTTCTATCAAATATTCAAACTATAATAAACAATATAGCGTAACCAGATCTCAAATACTGTATGAATTTTATTAACTATGTTTAGTATTTTTGATAACAATGTTCTGTTCTGTACGTCGGGTGTTGATAATAATGTTGTTAGTTTTATACGGATGTTCTATTGCAAATGTATACAAATTTCTTTTGCCGAACTTCGTAAATAAAGGTAAGTCTGGATAAAAAAAATAAAAGTAGACGGAGATTTGAATAAATAAGTTTTTCAAAAGACTCTTATAGTTTGGCAAGTTTATCTGAAGCTATGCGGCAGCGGTAAGAGGCGAGGAAAAACATGGCGCCTATATGTCAAACGTACAAATGGCGTACAGTACCTATTTTACCAAATAAAACTGAAAATACAAACGTAACTGACAATACCAACGCCACTGGATAAATCAATATCAGTTAATTGACGAAGTGAGAGGGAAGATCTCACGCACGCGCTTGCCAATAAGAAGTCAGCTGGTCGATACAAATCACCAATTATGTAATTCGGAGGGTGTGGTCATTATGGTTTTCGTACAAAGCTACCAGAGCTTCAAAAAGCCCATAACAAATTTGGAAAAGTGTTCATCTTTAAATATTCATAAATTGAAAAAATAATGTTAATAGAATAAATCCAAGGAAACAAGCACATTATAAAATTAACGTTTAATCACATTTTTAATATTGTTAATAATAAAAAGACTCTTTTCTAATTATTTTATCACTACATAGTTAGAACCTCAGTTTTGTCATAGTTGAACGTGGCAATGTCGAATGTTTTCGACTGCTTTCCTTTCACGGTTTCAGATAAACTTGCCAAAGTATAAGTCTCTGAATCCTGTAATATTACTTTGGAAAGAAAATTAACAATCATGAAACAACTACAATTTATTATTATTTACAACCATATATGCAATGCTGTCATTACTAACGTCATTGAAGGTTAGAAAGTGTCATATTACACACCTCTACTTCCCGACCTCTAAAATATGGTGATCGTTAATATTTTTCTCATATATTCTAGATGAATATTTTTTATATTTAAAAATATAACACACCGGCAAATATTATAATATCTATTTCTGGAGGGGTACAATCCATCAATTCTTCATCGGAGGACATTTTTCATTTATTATTCACGAACTTTATATCCATCCGACTTTATCCGACATTTATTTATACTGGAGACAGTTGTTTACCACATTTAGTTGATATGATACCTTTCTTGGTTAATGAAACTCTTCCCACCTCTGTGTGCAATATACTATTATTTACAACCATATTTGCAATGCTGTCATTACTAAGGTCATTGAAGGTTGGAAAGTGTCATATTACATATCTCTACTTCTCGCCCTCTAAAATATTGTGATCGATATTTTTCTCATCTATTCCAGATGAATATTTTTTATATTTAAAAATATAAATCATTGACAAATATTATAAAACCTATTTCTGGAGGGGTACAATCCATCAATTCTTCATAGGAGGAAACTTTTCTAAATTTATTATTCACGAACTTAATATCCATCCGACTTTATCTGACATTTATTTATATTAGTGACAGTTGTTAAATGCAAAATTTTAGGTGTTTTCAGAACGAAGCAAAGATTTATTAATTTTGATCGGAATATGATGGTTGTAAATAAAATAGTATACAAACCTCGGTCGGTAGGAAGTTTCATTCCTGTCTCGAGATGATAGCTAACCTCGACACTTCGCTTCTCGACAGTAATGAAATTCTTTCCACCTCGGTGTGTAATATACTATTTCCGTCGACCGAGTATTAACATATCCTATTAAATAAATTATTGAAAAACATCGCTCACAAAAATTATTAACCAAAAACCTCAAATTTTTTTCGAATGATGTATTTAAAGGGACTGACTTTGGAATTTCAATGAAGGTGCTGTGAATAAAGCAAAATTTGGTCCCTTTCTATGAAGTTTAATGATTGAATAATGTTCGGGGTGTTGAGGATTGGGTGAAAATGATTTATATTTTTCTTTACTATTAATTATTGATTTAGCATTATTTAATGCAAATTTAATTTTCTTCGGAAATGTATTAGATGAGTCTTTTTTAAAAATTTCAAAATCACCTTTGTGTAAAGCTGTTAGTTTTTATTACTTAAAAATCGTTTTGGGATAATTATATGCTATGCTTTTATTATCTACTTTTTAGAAAATAAAACTATTAGACATTTATTTTGTATCTCTATTTACCTATGTTTTTTTCTGAGGAATCTTAGACGAAATGCTATAACTTCATTCAGTTTAAAAAAAAAATTTATCTGTCAAAACCGCTAACTAATATCTCATGTAATTCCAAAAATATTGGCATTTTTGGTGAATGTTGATGATTGTTGGCTCACCCAGTAAGTTATAAGAGAAATTATGTTACTAAAGTTGTTTTAAAAATCAAATGGCAATTAAAAACGCATAAAAAAATATTTATTAACATGAAACAAAACTAAGGAAGCTACTCATCACAGAAAGTTGAACATTGGTTAATTTTTAGTGGATATTGAAACAAAATAAATTGTTTTATTCCATCGCGACAAAATTATAGGAGACATATTTTTTATTGAACAAAGTCGACTTGCTTAGGTGAAATGTTATTTTTATTTGTTCCAGTTTTAGGGTAAGATTAGAGTACACAGAATAATTGAGCATATTTAATGTTAAAAGCTATTGAACATAATCTGCAATTTCCAATTACTTACTATTGGTTATCAATAATTTTATATCCTTTCCCAAACCTATGTACCTAACTAGATAATTCAAATTTCTAATAATCCAAACTAATTATGTTATTTTTCCTTTTTGTGCAATTTAGAGACATGCTGGGTAGAAATTATAATGATTTTGGAATCGTACATAATAAGTGAGGAAGTAAATCAAGAGAGCAGAGAGATCATGATTGACTTGGAAAGGAAGCATTCCAAGTTATTCAATCCAAAATAGAACAGACATTTAATTTCGGATTTGGTGAAAACTCAAATGACCAAGTTGAAATATAAAATTGTATTCTGATACAGGGTGTATTTTTCTATAAACAACTTAAGTGAAGTTGGGGTAACATTTGAATATATATAATAATTGCATAATAATATACTTACAGTCTAGGATTTTTCAAAACATGCAGACCCTCCATTGATGTTTCACAATTTTCATATTCCAATAATAAACTTTCAAAAATGTTTTGTTTTATTCTTCTACTGAAAAACAAACATATTAAAATAATTTTACAGGCAGTAGTATGTTCATTTGAACTACTTCATTTATAACCAAAACTTACTAAGGACTAGGACTGATTCAGATAATAATTAAGCCTGGAGGAACTCCTATTGCTGATTCTTCCTCTTCGTCACTAGTTATAGAAGCAACTGTATCGACAACATGCAGACAAACATCTGAAATAGAAAAAAAATATATTTACAATTTTACTACATATCGTGATGGAAGGACATGCAATGCAATTAATGACACCAAAAGTAATCCAAATATTCAGAAATGTCAATTGTCAATCATGTCTTCTCATTAAACGATCCATTCTAATAAAATTATATCCCTGTATGGCGATTACATTGTTTGGTATTCCTGGATGTAACCAAGTCTCGGTGATCCATATCATATCATATTTCTCAGCATCGATGTGTAAGTGTAGAGCCAGTGCCGTAACCGGGGGGGCACTAGGGGCCGTGCCCCCCCTCCCGAAAAGCCCGCGGCGGATGTTAAAAATCAACGCTCGGCCCAGAACGACACTAGAATCTGGCTGCAGTTTTGCCGTTCGTAGCAGAATTCCGATATTTGTAGCGGATTTTTTTGCTGGTAGCTGTGGCTGATCTTTCATCATATATCATATTTCGAATACATACTGCGATTTATCTACCAAAGATTTCACGGTCGAGAATGTCGAGATAACAAAAATGCAAACCAAACGTTTACCCAGCAATACTAGAAGCAGAGTTTGACTTCTGGAAACAAAAGTGGTGTAATGAAAAAGACACCCCAAATAATCCTCTAGAAGCCCTCAGGAAATGTCCTGACGATTTTTTTTTCCTAATATTAGAGTGTTGTTGAAAATATTTTCCATTCTACCTGTTACTACAGCATCCGCCGAAAGAAGCTTTTCCAGTCTAAAGAGAATCAAAACATACTTTAGAAATTCTACAAGTGAAACACGACTCAACGGTTTGGCTCTCATGAACATTCATAGGGACATAAATATTGAAGCTGAAGTTATAACAGATATTGAATAGATGAGGCTTTTACTTGATGTAGATCCATAGTAAGTTACGAAATCAAACAATTTTATTTTGTTAAATCTACATTGTATTTAAACATAAAGTGACGCGTTTCGCTAACACAGTAGCTTTCTCAAACGAATGTGTTAGCGAAACGCGTCACTTTATGTTTAAATACAATGTAGATTTAACAAAATAAAATTGTTTGATTTCATAACTTATAACAGATATGTTTGCATCCAAAAAAGAAAGACGCCTGGATTTCAAATTATGATGCCTTTTTCCCTTGATTATGTGTGGCAGTGGCATATCAATATAAATAAGGCACTCTATACCTCAGATTAATGTAAACTTGTAAACAATAACAAAAAAAAGTAATAAAAATTAAATTTTCATGATCTGAAGTTTTTGTCTCACCATACCCAAGCCACTTGGTGCCCCCCCCCCCAAACAAAATTCCTGGCTACGGCACTAACATGGGCAAAAGTGTATTATTTTCAAGTGTTGCTAAATGTGAGAAAAAAAATTAATTTAACAAAAAATGAGAGAAAAAAGATAACTATAAGTAACAATCATATGATTAACAGGAATAAATGGTAACAGCTAATCAGTTTTTTGGTTTTGAAGATGCACTATTTTGTCGCGTTTTTCTCTGGGGCCCAGGGATTTAATCTTGTTGTTTCTGTTTCTTGAAACGGGGTTTAACAGTTGTGTTTAGTTTAGAATTAATGTTGTCTGCAATATCTTCAGAGCTGTGGGTG
>CAJUYH010002944.1:0-36039 GCA_910591685.1 Galerucella tenella
ACGGCGTTCACTGTCCCCTGTTCAAGTTTCCCGAATCGGGATTTTCCGTATTTCCGTAGTCCCTTCTCACTCCTGGGCCACCAGCAATATTTACTGAAATGGCCCCGCTGGCCGCAATCGTAACATATGACATTCGGATAGTCTTGGCCACTGCTTCTCTGTACCAATTCTGTTTGAACAGCAATCATAGTCGACGTTATGCTCTTATTTCCGGAGTTATTTTTAGCCACGTGGTCTTTCGTAGAATTATTTTTACTCGTGGCGTTATTAATTGCATTCGCGTCCGGCCTATCCTCCATCGCATGCACACCCCATAGCTTCTCTACGTCTCGAGTGACTTTTCCGGAGGAGGCGGGGTGACGTATTTCGCGATGTGGCGTCTTCTCGCTTCAATCGCTTGCCCTTGACGAATAAAGTTCTGGTAGTCGCGTATCTGTGTGGAATCCGTACGCTCAATGAATCGTGGGTGCAAGTTTTGGAACACCACCTCTAACTGCTGAGCCAACGAGACCTCCTGGTTCAAGTGCGAAAAGAGTAGCCGCATCTTCATCAGATACTCTGGTAATGGTTCGTTTGGACCTTGAGTACGGGCCCGAATTTCATCTCTGATGCCCTCCTGAACATCATTGCCTGAGAACATTGCCCTAAATTGATCGACGAATTCCTGGTATTCTACAAATTTGTGTCTCTCCGCCCTAAACCAACTCAACGCAGGCATGTCTAAAGCAAAAGGAAGGGCTTGAAGAGCTTCTTCCTCGTTAATTCCATATTGGATAATAATTTCGACCATCAACTGAAGAAATCCTTCTGCGTCCTCCCTTGGCTGACCTGAAAATTTAATTTTTCGCTCACGAATCCCCGCGCCAACCTTCAATATTCGCTCAGATACTCTGCTTCCAGCAGGCCTGTTAAATGAATTAGCCGAAGATCGATTTCTTCGCCAGCTGGGATACGTAAAAGTGGTATCTCCCATTGACATTGGGCCGCCAAAACAAGTGGACTAAAGAACTTGAGCATTTATGTTCGGATATTCCAGAAAGGGAGGTACACGATTATTCATGGGGGGAGGGCTTGCTCGTTGGGATCTGTTCGTGACTGTATGATAAGCCAATGATCTTTGATTATTGTTCGTTACAGAGGGAGGATTAGGATGGGATACAAGGGGGCTAGACGTGGGGTGATATCTGTCGGCCAATGTGACCTGATGGGTTCGCGGTCTGTTTGGGGTGATTTGATATGAGTGAATCGAAATGGGAAGGCTATTGGCAATCCAGTCATCGGCCGACTGTGAAAACGTTATGGGATCTTGGAACGGCCCTCTCCTTCGGCCAGTAGCTAAACGACTCATACACATTTCTTCATCTATTACTATTTCTGGAATATTCGCGCCACCGGTTGGCTGTGGATTCATTTGGATTGCATTTTCTCTTGAGTTGATATTCATCGGGGGGTTAGGTCTTTCCGATAAACTACGTGACAATGCTGATTCCGAATTTTTTAGTTCATTTACAATTCCATTTAGCCGCGGCTCTTCTCGCTCTTTGTCCTGAATATAATCTAGGCTGCCTCGCCCATCCACGCATGGATCCCATTCAGCCGCCTCCGACCCATGTATTAATCTTACTTCCGATCTTTGCAGTCTACCAATGATAATGTCGGTATTGCCTCTGGTTTATACCTCTCACTTTTGAAACGGACATTAAATCAAACGCCCCTAATTTTTTCGCCACTGCAGCCACCTGCCGACTCGTTTTTTCACACGCCGCAATCCGGCGGGCGCCATTGCTCAAATCGACTGACTCATTACGCGGGGTATCTTTGTCTTCCATTTTATTTTTGTCTTTTGTTCGTTCTTTCCTATTAATCTTTTTATTCTCGATTTTATTGGGTTTTTTATTTCTTGTCATGTATCGCGATGTGGTTTCAATTGACCGCTATACCCACTGGTTTTAGCAAATTGGTCCACCAATCAGCAAATACAACAAGACTTTCAACAATGATTTTAATACGAAACTGTTCCGGTATTCAAAAAACGGATTCTTTCAATGCGAACTTCGTGAATTGGTTCTTTTTTGGGGTTAAATTATTCGGGGGTTAAATATTTTGAGGTTAAATTGTACACACAATATACTTAATACCAGTCATAAAACAATAATATACAGTAATCAATTCAATTCAAATTCAATTCAGTCAATGTCGGCCACGAAGTGAGGAAAAATCTTTTTATCTAATATTTTATCAATTATCTTATACGTTATTTTTATCTCACAGCACAGCACCAACCCGATCCGAAAAATCCTGACTATTATTTATAATCGTTATTAATTTTCGTTAGCCGTAATTTTCTTTCAATGATTGCATATACTTTTTGTTTTTATCGCTTTTTTTCAAATTTTTTTTTCGACAATCTTGAAATAAATCACATGTAAACTCTTATTTTTTATCGCTTTTTTATTCCTTAATTCAATTTTCGTAGAAGTTTTTTATTTAAATTGTATACAAATTTTAATTATTTTGTTTTTTCGATTTTTGGAATCAATTTTTTATGAATTCATATAATATTCCTATAGGATAGCATATGAATTTTTATTATTTCGTTTTTTCTTTAATTTCTTTGTTCAATTAGTGCGCATTGCCGCCCGTCCCCACAAGGGATGCCAATTCTGAAAGCGCTGATTTTTGTGTCCCAATTTTTCCACGCCTTCAGCGCTTTCTTACCTGTGATTGGTAATTTCCGACAAATAACCGAAATATTACCAATGCACACAATCCAATGGATGCCACTCTAGTTTTTTTTGCAAAATCTAGGGCAAACTGGTTAATTGCGATAAATATATTCCGAAATAATAATAATACCCGAAACGTAAACGTTATAAACAATAATGAAAGTTTTATGCAGTTAAATGCACTTTTTTAGAAAGTGCCGCAAAAAAGTAAATATAATAGGATTTAACATAAGATTTAGTCGGATATTTAACAGTTAATACTGATATGAAAATAGCATAATAATGATCCGTACAATAGGTGAAAGAAAATATATACTAGACAATAACATTCATAATAGTTTCGCCACGTGGTCTCTCTTTAATGAGGACAAAATAATTCTTTGTCGATTCCAACAATAATATTTCAATAATAATTTCAATAATAATCTCGATAATAATATTAATAATCTTGCTCGATAATAACCAAACTTTTCTATCATTTATGGGTCGTAGGAGTGACGGGCCTACAACGATGCGTATTCAGCTTATAATTCTACAGATGAATTGAACAATGATGAAACTTAAATTCCTAAATTTTCTTTAAAGACGCATGACGCCATTCGCTTCGCACGGACAATAAATGTACAATAATGATCACAAATAATATTGTCACAATGCTATAATAACAAAAATAAATTCCGGAAAATACTCAAACATTCATGTTGATTCTAAACAATATTCAAATCGACACAATAAGATGGTTGACTAAACCACGGATTTCGTCGGTTGCTGCGCTGTGAAAAATTCTTAGTAGAAAATGGCTGTTGTATCGCCGCCTGCTATTATGCTTCGTGGCCAGCAACGCTTTGAGCATACAACAATTACTAAATCTACTTACAACTTTATCGCCGTCAACTCACACACAATTCACACGACTCGATACTCGCAAGCAACACTATTTCACGACTCAACGTACTTTTCAACTCAATCGCTTTATTCGCCAATTCAATCACTTTCAATGCTACATTGTTCACACTTGATATTCACTACAATCATACACGCAACGGTTCGCTATGAAATCCTATGTGGAAGTGTTCATCAAAATGGCCAGCGTCGTCTTCTTGGTCGGCAACAGCAAAGTTCCACCCATTTTTCACCAATTCCCGGAATCTAGCGTCATTTATCGATGATTGATTGGTTAGATCCAGGTTAGTGATTTTGTATCCTTGTCATGCCCACTGTTGCTCTTTTGGCTGATGTTTTTTTGTCCCTCACTTGTCTATTGATTGATCAAGTGGAGGGATTCAAGAACAAGGCTGTATTCTATTTCCGGATGATGATTGGCTGTCTGATTCGTTGGTGGTTCAACTGAGGCACCCCCATTTCTATTTCTCTCTTCATTGTTCGATTTTCTCTCTTTTACTAGTGATGCCTTTTGTTCTCCCACGCCGCATGTTTAGTATGCGGCGGAAGGCATCAACTAATAATTAATTCGAATTTTAATTTCCCATTGGCTGTTGTCATTGCCCGAGGCGCCTCCACACTACACTAACCTGTACTAATGGCGCCATGTTACGTGGTGACCATTAGTGTTGTTATTGTTGACAAGTGAGGTTAAGTGTAGTGTGCTGTGGTGTAGTGTTCATCATCCGGACTTGGTCATGTTCATTGTTGTTCTCCATCATCTTTTATTTCGTCTCCTCGTTCATCTGTTTCCGAAAGTCTTTTTCCGTATTTCTTTTCTGCTTTGCTTTTGTTTGCTTGCTTTCATTTATTTGTTTCCTGCTTGAATTTGCTTTCTTAAGTTACCCTTTGCTGCTGCCTTCCTTGGATGCTGGTTGCTGTGATCTTCGTTGATGTCATCGTCTCGGTAATCTTCATTTAGTATTCTTTTCAGTCTCTGCTTTCACTTACACTTTCCAGCCTTAAACTAATTATACTACATGTTTTCTTTCACAGCGCAGCGGTATCTTTATGCTCAAATTTAAAGCATCGTGTTGGGTGGAAATATCCACCACATCACATCATATACAATGTTTCCACAGAACATGTAAGATCAAGGAACGCGACCAATGTATATCTATATGTATTATAACCTTAAAACATCAAACCAACTCATACATAACGAATTAATTGTAGAACTAAACAAATAAGTAATAGTAATTATAAGTAATCAACATAGATAATTGATAATATATTTAACAATCAATAAACACAGGAATTTATGTTCAAATAATAAATTAATGATTAACACCAACAGATGAATTGACTCACTCATGCATTTATACCGCTAAGTCAATTCAATTACACAAACGACACATGTAACTGCAATAGATCATAAAAACAACCATAATTGATAACTACTCAATGCATAAGCATGAAAACCCGATAAGTAACAAATGACTAATCCTCATATCAACAAAAAAACAGGAAACGATACATCTAAAATACACATACGATAAACAACTAAAATTCATGCAGCTGAACCAACAACATTCCGAAATAAATAAATAAGTCAATACATAAAACGATGTAAGTTATTTGAACAAGCAAATGTAGCGAGATCGCCAAACTATTGATAATCATAAAAACAACAAGCAATTCTAAGTAATGATCACACCATACGCGACATCGATCGCTCTCACGCGATACCGCAAAGGTCTCACCTCACATCACATAACGATAAGAGATGTCGCGAGCGTAGAGAAAACTATGAGTAATAACTCCCACCGAATCGAGACGCATCAAATAACGTGTCAACTACGCTTATGAAATAGCTGTGAAACATGAAAAACAGCACTTCTATTATAACATCAGTTTTATCGACATCTCCGATAATCTCAATCGTGCGAATCAGAGTCTCACGTCAAAATCTCAAGTTTCATTGAGAATATTTTGAAAGACGAATCGTTAGTCTCCATAGAATCGAGTAATTGGGAATCTCAAAGCAATTGCTAATCGTAAAAGTAACAATATCAGTTATAAGATATAATCAAACAAAACACCATTAATTGAAGTAGGAGTAATAATAAATATAAGTGAACAACAGTGTAAATTTCATTATGTAAACAACCAACCTTTTATTAACATTTTAATAAATGAGCAACTGTTTGAAATCTTATAAAACAATTTAAAATAAATGTTGGGAAGTTTGTCGGGGTGATTGAGGTGGAGACATATTGGTATAATTAGGTTTTAGGTAACAAAATATAAACAAAATTTATTTTCACACACTCATTCACAGTTATACATTAATAAATGTTAAATGCTATATGAAAGTTAATTGAGTTGAGTTTACATGCTTGAGTGAATTGAATTCAGAATCATTATTGAGTGCAGTGCCAATCTGGATGAGTTGATTGAATGAGGGTGCACAATTGAATGAGTTTCACTGATGCTAATACAATCAGTGATCGGCACTGATTTTCTATGAGACACACAAAATGGCATTTCACTTGAGTTGAGTAAATAAGGATGCAGTTAATATGATTGGACTTGAGTAATGATTGACAGAGAAGATGGAGAGTGAATTAACTGAATTGAACAATGAGTTGATAATTGACCGCGTGGTCAGACGCCACGAGACAATACCTCGTGTTGCACGCTTCCATACAATGCAATCACACAGCGAGTCACACTTATGAATTAATATACTAGAGTACGTTCATACACAATGAGTTTCACACGAATTGCACTACTGATTTGCACACATACATTCATTGAACAGCAATTTAGGTTGAATACACAAATAAATACGAAAAACGAGTCGGAGACGTACACTATAAGAGTTGGTTGAACAATGAGAAAAAGAATGAGACGGCGTCTCCTCGAGCTTGGCGGTGAGTTGAAGATGGGGTGAGGAGTTAGCCCCCGAAGATTAATTGAGTGGATCATGGGACGCGCATGAGTGGCATGATTTTTCCAATAGGTGATATGCCCAAAATTATTGACGAGTTGCGCGGTGGACCCATGCGTGGTAATAAGGGTTGTACGCATGACCGAAATGCGCCAACCACGCAACGTAAGGGCGCGAATAATTGCAGCCCGGGAAGTGCTGCCACTGATGCTCAGTGACGGAACAGCAACAATTGATTTGACAATAAATCTCCAAGTGCCTCAGTTAAATCACCCGTGCGTAGCGGCGGTGATCATCCGAACTACCTTTATTGAAAAGCTGAAGGTGACGGTTGGGAAGCGAACTGAGGAATCTGAAACAAGACTCGTGTGGGGATCCACATGACTAACAGATACTTGAATGTAAATTCGCCTTTCTAGTAATAGCGCTCCGCGCGGGCGACAATCGAACTATTAGACAGTGTATTTACCGACACTACGTTGGTAACACTGAGTTAAATTATATTGGTATTAATATAGTCCCAATCCCATCTCCATTCCTCTTCCTCTTCCTCTCCTACCACTAACCATCGAATGATACACACGTGCTAATGCCATTGTATATGTTGTGCCAAGTGATCATGAATAAACTTAATTGTAATTAATTAAACGAACACGATATACTTTTATATATTATATGTAGCCTAACCCCCCACACTCGCAAAAGAACAAGTGACATCTCCCGATCTACGCCTCAATTCGCTCTAACTCCGAAGATACCTGCGAGCTCTCCCCCATGACGTATCAATAACATTATATTTAATTAAACATGTCCGAGTTTAAACCGAATTCTCGTCATTTGCGAGAAGTATTACTTTTTTATAATATCAATTTTAATAAACGAAATCACAATGAAGAACAAAATTAACCGATAGGAATAAGTCCACGCGGATGCTTGAGGTTGTCAATACGAACCCTCAATCTCAAAACGTATTTAAACTCATGCTCGGAAAGCACGACATAATTATCAGTCCGAGTCTCATACGACGGTGACCATTGTCAACGTGAATTCTGTAAACAGTCGAAGTAAAAACCAATGTCTTGTATCTTCATCATTACCAACAGTGCTGCGAATAAGTGAGTGTAACTGCATAATAATTCCAATTAACAGAGACAATTTGTGAACCAGCTGTATTTCGTAATTTATGGACAGTATTGAATAAATATCATTGTTTATAATAATATCATCTGTTTTTCCGGTCATCAACCATTCGTTTCCATCTCCAGTACCTCAGCTGCGTTTAGTAGTGACAAGCAAAGATCCCTCTATCTTTTCGGACTTCAATAATCTAAATTTAAATTAACATTATATTTGTTAACACAATCCAGCTGCGAACTCAACCGCTCGGTATAGCCAAAACGTAACAATAAATAGTTCAATGACTTCATTTCATTGTTTCTAAAAAAAAAAAAAAAGAGTGCGCCCGGGCCGCACAACAGAAGTGAAACTTCTCGAAGGATCGTTGCATATTGCGAACTATTGAACTTCGAATCTCACTCTCCCTTCAGATTCCGTAATGACTAGATCGATGAAGAAGATTATTGTTGTGAGAAGAGTTACGCAGAAATGGAAATTTTCAAAATATTTATTACACATGTAAATAAACTACGACACTCTCCGACGGGCATGTTCGCCTCCAGCCAATGTTGATTGTGGTGCTCTTACGTCAGCTAGACGAAACAGGGCTGTCACGGCTGAGCAACGTTCGGGATGCGCTCAGGCATTTCACTCCCAAGAGCAGAGAGAAATGTCTGATGAAAGAAAGAGAATCGGAGAGAGCGAGAGGGACCAATACATCCGTCACGCTCATTCCATCACTTCCGTCTCCATTTTCGTGACGATTTTTCATTTCACTACCCCCCGCTAAAGAAGTTTCACTTCAAAAAAAAAATCATAAAAAAACGCTGTCAGTGACAGTTCTCATTCAGGACATTCCATGCGATTTCGGTCAGTGAATTTTGACGGGTAATGGTAGTGGAAAAGGGCTAAAGTCCCATCTAGTGTCAGAAAATAACCGTAGAACCCAAGGTACCATCGTCTCTGGAGACATTTACCTCGGGTCGATATTTAGAGTTTTTTTCTGACTTCCCCCTCTCTCATATCTATGGCGACAAAATACTGCTCGCTCATTCGCTATTCTTACTTAACTAATAATTCAAAAACTTCTAGACCGTTTTAAACATAACATCGAAATTCGGATTCAGGATAATCACGAATACTGTCATACTACTCGACGGTCATTTTATGCAAGACACGGTATATAATCCAAAGTACAACCTAACATAAATGTGTTATTGAAAAGTAACTACTTTAGAAGTAGTTCTCTGTAGAACGTTGAGCCACGCATACGTATTTATATGGATGATTGGGAAATCTTGTGAGTGCAACATGAATAGAAAAGTGACTAGAGAAGTGAAAAATAATCGTGTAATGTGTACGTCACGGAACAAGAAAAGAAAACAGTCTTTCAATCCAAAAACTGTGAAGACTGATGATGGCAGAGCGAGTACGTCGGCAAGAAAATTAAGGTCAGAGTGAGTATCAATCGCCAAAAACGAATGCAATCACTACTGATGCAGCTTCAAAAATAAAGGAAGGGTTATTATATGGTCCTGAAATAGACGATTCAGTGTAAGTTCCAAAAGAAAATGTTTATATATGTTTAGTGCACAACGCAATGCGATGCTCAGTGATATTCAATGTTTTTCAAAGTAGAAGTGCTTTAACGTGAGTTATAAATGAACAAAAAATGGTATACGTCCAAGATAACTAAACAGAAAGATGCTGTAATTTAGTGATTGTTTCCAATAAGTGCTGGTGCATGGATATTTGTAATATTATATTGATAATATTTTGTAAATGCCATAAACTTCAATATTAATCGCGCAAATATTATAATAATACCAATTCGATCCAAAATTTATATCAACTCGATAAATGTTATATTTTTTTATTCGTAGATACTATTGAAAAATGGGGAAAAAAGCCAGCAGATAATCAAGATCATTTCTGCTATACCGACTGCTTTGGAATGCAGAAAATTCAACCCGCAGAAGATAATACATAGGATAAGAGCAGACCTGATATAGATGGCATCACTGCGCGGACAGTTCCACTAAACACTTGGAAAAGTCTAAACGAAGTATATTTTAATTTTTGAATAAAAATATCGAGATATGCTGTAATATATGTTATTGAGTGTTTTTATAATTTAAATCATTATATGTTGAGTCACTGTAATATTATATTGTATGAAATAACTCAAATAAATAAAAAGTCAAATATATATTTCAAATTTTTTGTATATTTTCGTTTTCGTGTCGAATTTCCGCGTGGAATTAATTTTTCAAGAGCCGGCGCCAATGCACCAAGCAGAGGTTCTTCATCACAAGTTGTCCACCAAAATAATCAGCAGATTTCTAGCAGGACCCGCGGCAGATCTGCTGACGGGTTGTACCACAGAAAACCCGCAGATTGCCAGCAGATTATTGGCAGATCTGCGGCAGATTCATCCGCAGAAAGCGGGCAGTGGGCATTGGGAATCACTTATATATCGCTTAGGTATTATTTGGGATCTTACTAGTTATTAATTAAATACTCGAAAATTCATATATCAGCAAATATATAAATATATTATCACATAAATGTTTTTGAACAATCTTTTTTTTTGCGGAACTTCTCGGCTGAATGGCGGATGCGCCAACCTGCATGTGTGGTGGAATTAAATTCACCACGAACGCCATCGCACGGAACTCCAGATGAACTGCACCGATACAAAATGGTTATATCAACGCCCGACACGGGGCACTCAGATCGCCAACGATTTGAGCGCCAACGCCACATTCGTGTGGCGTCAGATCAATCAAAATCATCTACCAAGCAACACCTCAAAAAGAATTTCGTTACAAACAATCCGTGCTATAAAAACATATAATCATAACCATGCATCACGTGAAATATAATCATTATATGATTCTTATTGTTGAACATTGAATAAATATTTTATTAGAGTAAAAACTGTAAAGCTCATTCAAAATTACCCCACAAACTCTACACATGTAGTTTTGGCATGAAGTTTGGTGAGCGCCAATGGCTTACATGTACATGCTGTCTTCATGCAGCAGTACTGTCCGAGTGAAATATGGAGGGGGAAATCACCTACCACGGCCTGGCATCACTGCTAAGGACATCTGACATCAAAACCTCCACGAGATTTTGATAAAAAGTGTAATCAACCACTTTTATAAAACCCTGTATTTCATCACATTTGCACATCTGGTATAACTTGTCTTGAAATAATAATAATAGATAAAAAAAGAAATTAAATCAACAATATAAATAACCATGAAGTAAGAAAATTCACGCCACAAGCTCTCAAAAGGCTTCTCAATGTTGACCATAAATGCTGCGAAGTGTATCAACATCCTCAAACGAACAAGCATCGGTTCATAATGAGCCACGACCAACAATTATATGTTTTAATTTGATAGCTTCATATTTTCGGCTAAATATTTTTAATCATATATTTTTTCAATTGGATAAAAAAAAGTAAAAAAAAACGTATGACTTGTGGAGATTTGACCGTATGACAATTCAAACGCCAATCTAGGACACTACCGATAAGCTGCTACATATGTCCATTGTATGGTTACGCTAAAAAAAAACTTGGGCATTAGAAATTAATTCGGTATCGTTTATATATTACTGGCAATCGAAATAATAAACAAAACAATGTTCATACATTCGTATATCATAAAATATATTTATATGTTGTAACATAAATTTATTTATACAATATTTTATTTTTGCGCCAGTTTTCAGTTGAGTGACAGAAGCGCAAATAGTGCGGAGTTTCGACGTCTTGTATGAACACCAATGACTCATACCTACATGCGGTCCCCATTTAGTGTGAGAGCCCGCAGGCGTATGGAAGGGAAAATCGCAATCCTCCACAAGGCATCTTTGCCTATGACCTCTCCCTGAGGATGTAACAAAGATGCCAGTTCGTGGGAGAATACACACTCATGTCCCAGGATTTGGCATCTACTACAACGGTAGTGCTATCCAAGTGAGGGAAGTTTACGACGATCTGACATCATTGGGATGTAACAGCTACTTGAGTAGCAATTCAGCACAATTTTTAATGCTCAGTATTCAAAATGCAACCATAATAACACGATCAAAGTGTTTTCTTCATAAAATTTTATACATAATTTTATGTTGATGAGATTATACAATTGAATAAGAAAATCGACTTTACAATAAATTTCATGTAATTAATAAGTCAAATCTCACTCTACGTTCATGACTGATCATCACAATAATAGAACAACAAGAAGCATTACCCACACATAGTAACAATTACAATTTTGTAAATGGGTTTCAACGATGTACATGAGAAATTGTAATGAAACAAATGTAACACGATGTCAAATTTTACTACCTGTCACTGTAAATATCAACAATTTTATATTTTGCATGAAGACCGAGCCATTAATTGTATCATATAGAACCATCAACATCATACTCCAATATTATTCAAGTCGAACAAATTATTGTTTATATACCCAACACATGCACAATCATCACCGCATAATTTCATACTTCATTTTTCTGTCTCATTTTTTAATGGGGAAATTACTTGGATTAATTCTTAACTATTCGTTGCTTCATTTCAAAATCTATAAATGACATCACGTCGCAAATTAAATCTGCGCACTATGAGGTCCAATAACTAACTATTTATACATTTCATTTTATTTACTTTGCTGTAATAATCAATATTCAAAGAAATCCTTATACAAATTTAGCGCACTTCCATTTCGCATACAACATTCGAAAACCATTTAAAGTATACTTCCTCCATTAATTTGAATGATTGCGCAATTAATACTTTTCCGTTTGTAGTAAGATTTTTCAGTTTGAATAAAAATATCCTTTTATGTCTACATCATCAATTTAGTTATTGTGCTTTAATTAATGGTGATTGGAAACAATATATGCACTATTATCATAACATATAAATGAGTGGACATATTGATGGAATATGAACTATGAAGTTCCACAAAATATAGACAATTATTGAAGATATGTAAATTCATATTGGGTACATTCTATGCGTTTTGTCAAATTCATAATTTCTGTAACAGTAGCAATATAGATAAAGAGGTAACAAATTTCTTTTGGCTCTCAGCTTAAATAGACTTATTAGAAGAAAAACTAATGCGCTGACAAGTTACTTCATGCTGTGTCACGTCTTGGATAGGAAATAAGAAAATACGTATATATACAATGTTTGTGCAATATGGATTGACTGATGTAATAATAACGCAATTCTCAACAGAATTATTATTGTATATTGCTCCAAATAATTTCTCTTTGTTGTTATTCATTAAAATATACATATATGTGAATATGTGACTAGGCTAACATGAATTTAAAAATTATTCACTTGTCATTAGAACTTTGTTTCTTCTTTATTGAAAGTCCAGTCTAACGCAAATAGGAGAATTCTTAATGTTGAATAAACATATGTAAATGTAGCTATTTATAAAAAAAAAATAAAACAGCTTGACGGTACATAGAATACAAATCGTTTTAACGATTCGCGTGCGTAATCAACTAGTTATTACCCGTTGTAATGTTTGTAATAAAAAAGCTGATGACTTGCGGAATATCTAAAAGAAATGCGCTAAGTTCAAATTCCTTTTGCACATTTTTATATAATCATTAAAACATTGTCATTACACATTAAACGTAACAAAAACTTGGCCGTCACTATTTTGAATCAGTCTTTGATCAGTCTTACTGTATGTTGTACGCAATCAATCGCACCATTTACGAATAAAATTTCAGTTTTCGACATACCGATCAACAAAAGTCTTGTAGTAGCATCCTAATGTCCTTACTGGTCGTCATTATCGATGAAATTCGGAATTTAAATGATATCATTGACATTGGTCACTCATTATGTTATAATTTTTCTATTTCATGCACAATTTCACTCCAAATTTTCTATTATCGATCGTAGTGATGACAATTATAACTATAAATTTATCCCCAAATTGCTCACTAGACCCGATTATAACATATTATTTATCGATGCCCAAAATTTCATTCATAATTTTTATACAGTTTTTCGCTATGCAGTTTACAAGTTATTCGTTTTCACTTTATACAGAGGCATACGCACACATATACACATAAAACCATGTAAATTACCTATTTTTATCTAATTAACGTTTGATTCCTTCCAAGTTGTTTCACACGTCTAACGTGTGAAAAAAGAGACAATACTAATCTACATATTTGAATCTAAATAATTATTAATTGCCATATGTTTATTCGACATATAGTCATATTCGTGGAAATTTTTAGACTTTGCAATGAACATTATCTATATTTTATTTTCGCCACTTTCCGTACTATTTTTCGCGTATTTTATGTTTTTGTGACGATATTATATTCACACTATTAGAGTTTCCATTTGTTCACGTACTTGAATATGATTTATTTATAAGCGTAATCTCAATTATTATTGAATACATCGAGCCATGAAAATTAAACATAAATCATGCGCCCGAGCGGATAAATTACATTTAACACATCTAATTAATGTATTAGGAATGATTCATAATAATTTCCAATGTGATGAGCAATTATAATTTACAACTTAACAAGCAAAGTTACCTCTATAACATTTATCTTATGTGAATATATTCACTCAAAATATCAAGACCCGATTATTTCCAAAATCAACGACGGCAATCCTACCACTCGGAGTAAGTGCTATACCAGATGGACGATCCATTTCATCCGAGCCTTTACCATAACTCCCAATTTTTCTTTTTAATATGCCAGATGAATCCAACACTTGAATCCTATGATTGCGTGAATCGGAAATGATGACATTACCGTCGTCGTCAACAATGAGTCCCTGTGGTCTCAAAAATTGCTTTGTCCCCAAGCTGTTTTCACTACCAAGTATTTTTGCATTGTGGAAGTCCGAATCAATAACTAGCACGCGATGATTGTTGAAATCTGTTATGACGACAGAACCTTCCGGATTAAAAGCTACCCCCCGAGGTGAGTCAAAATGCTTCCACATGCTCGGTGTCGTTTCAAATCCGTATTTTCTTAAGAAAACACCTTCAGCACTAAACAATTGTATACGATGGTTTCGAGTATCTGAAACCACGATCTGACATTCTGTATTCACTGCAACATCCCATGGATAGTTGAACTGGCCGTTTCTTGAACCTTTTTCACCAAAACCGAGCAAATAGATGCCTTCCATTGTTAATATCTAGATACAGATTATATAATTATATTTCATCATCCGACAGTAATTTCTCATTAATAGAATAGTGAAAATAAAGTTCTAATTAGCGATACGTATTCTTCGTCAAATTTCAGGTATATTATAAAAAGTTGATGACATCAAACTTCAAAACTATAGCGTTTGTTAATGCAATAAATCTAATAAAGCACAAATAAATTGGTATTTGATTTATTCATAATCAATACTTAAAAATACTTGTCGGTAAGCTAATAACCGGTAATATTGACAATCAATGAAGAGGGTTATCTGCACACTTCTGGTAAGAAGCACATTATGTCAATAATAAAATTCGATTTTAAAATATCACTTAAATCCATTGAAATATTCAGAAATTGAAATTTACTAAAATGAGTAGTTTATATACATTATTAATAATACCTAAAATACGAAAGAAAATAATGATTTTGATGATAAGAGTTCGAGAATTATACATGAACCAAAACATATATCGTCAATCCAGTATTGACATTTGCGATGAACATAGATTAGAAGTTAGTTTTCGTTAAAAAGAATAATGACAAAATAGATAATTACCTGAATTCTATGATTATCCTTATCAGCAACGACAATACGACGTCGCATGTCAACAGCTACACCCGCTGGCCTATCAAATTGTCCAGGTCCAGTACCATGTGTTCCGAATCTTCGTACAAACGTGCCATCTTCTTTAAATATTTGTATACGATTATTTGATCGGTCAGCAATAATAATGTGACCCTCTTTATCACATGAAATACCCCACGGCCGGCAAAGGTTATTGGATGTTTCGCCGTCATTACCAATGATACACACCGTCTTGGTAATTGATGACAGTGGATTTTTACCGGTCATTACGGTAACAGGAAAACTATTAGATGGAATAGGTCTACCTCTTGGTGCTGGCGCAAGGGACGTCACCGGTGACTGTTGTTGCTGATTGTAATGATGAATATGGTGATTTTGGGACTGGAGAGCATGAAAAGAGTGATGATGAGGGGATTGATGAAAATGATGACGTTGTTGTTGCTGCTGTTGTTGTGATTTAATTTTCAGAGGTGAAGTGCCACGTCCCTTCAAAGCTCTTCGATCGCCAATGGAACCTGGGTTATTCACAATGATTGTCCCAATATTTGCTATGGCATGAAGAATATTTCCCTCACCACCAGTAAATGAAATCCAATTTTCCTCTGGCAACGGAGGATTTGGTCGATTTTTCCAAATCTGGAGTACCTACATTAATTTTGAATTAAAAATATTTTCTATCCCAATGCGAGAAAAAAGTAAAGGAAGGAATATTCAAATAAACTAACTTATTAAAAAAATGAAAATACAATATCGTTGCGAAAATGAGAAAATATTAACTTCGACATATTGTGATTATTACCTCAGCAGAGGCCATATCTTTAGTGAGAAGTAAATCCAGGCGATTGCCATCAATAACAGATGACTCCAGGGCTTCGGTCAATCTATCTATCGCCATTGACAATCGACATATACTTTTTTTCAAATTCTCATCCCGTGTTTTGAGTACCGTGTACTTTACTAGTCTTGCCTTCTCAATATCCGCTAAAAGCTCCTTCTCGCGTGCCTCAATAGCAGAAGCTATACGACGCATAAATACTATCACATCTGTAGTCGCCTGACGGGACTTCTGTTCAAGAATTTCCGCAGCCACCTGTAATTAATTTTGTCATTATGAGGGCAATGAAATAATAATTATACTCAACGAATATATACATCTATCTTTGCAATTGTAATCAAAAATATTACTTGAACTGCGTCCAAATCGTCTTTGAGTGAAGCTATACCAAGTTTAGCCTCATTTATAACCTGACTGGCCTGTGGTCCAGCAACTTCAACTGCCTCCATCATATGTGCCATCACATGACCACAATGATGATGAGTGCCACAATCGTCGCACAACGCTTTATTACAAGATTGACAATAAAATTTTTGTGCATCTCTATGTATATCACAATAAAGAGCGACACCCATACGAGTTGATGTACTCGATAAATTTGTCTTCGATGGATTCAAAATATCTAATGGAGAGGTTCCACCTCCCATGAAGCGATCGATTGTACTCGTACTTGGATAGTTCTGGAATGACGTGTAATATAATGCATTCAGTTCACAGACTTTTTCTAAAGAGTTATTTACGCATGCATATATACCTTTTTCTAATATTCATAAAAACGGAACGATGAAAAAAGAACAAAATGATCTGATTTCAACCTACCGTTTGGCGTATTGGCAAACACAATTCACAGTATTGATCAGTGCAATTATGACATTGATGACCGCCAAAATTTCTGGTCAGTGTACGTTTCATATCACAAGATGATCCATTACTGTCGTCATCAACAACTTGAAGAAGATTACTGATTAATGTATCAACGCTGATTGAATCATCAGGCGATCGACCATAGCAATGAGAGTTAACGCTGCTCTCTGATGATGCTGTTTCCGGTGAACTTGTACTCGAACAACCCGATCGTATGCTTTCCCATGGTGAATATCTAGAAATCTACAGATATTCGAGACATGAAGTTATGATATAAAATTTTGTATTTAACATTACGCATGGGCATAATTTTCTTACAAGTGTTCAAATTTGTAGAAAATCTTGAACGGTATAATACAATTAATACATCATTTATATTAATAAGGTTTTCATACCTCAGAAAGTGCATGACTATTTGCCAAAAGTGATGTTCTGAAACTCGTGGGTGGACTTGGTCCTAGTGGGTCAACCGGCTCAATCAAATTCACCCCACAGATATAGCCATTTCCATGACTCATTATGAGATACGCGAGGTTGTTGTACCGTATTGAAACGTTGTTCCAACGTTCACCAATTCTCGTCTCCCCACAATACGATATTGATGTAAATATTTCTGCAATACAATTAGATTTCAATAAACTGAACCCAATATAATTTTCATTGTTGTTGTTATTTACTTATATATCTGTTTCTTCATCTCTATGCTCAACATGCTATATTCATAATGTATTATAGTGTATTTCCAATATACTAATATGTGATATTGATAGATATGATAGCAAAACAGTGAAAATTATTTAAATGAAAAAGTTCTTGGGTTAGTATACGCATGATATTCCATATGGAAAACTGTACAATGTGAGGCAGAAAAAAAGATGGAACATTCAATGAACTGCCGGCCAATACAGGTATAGGTCCAATAAGTATGTTGACGAGACCCCTGTTTGCTCCACCTTTTTTCTAGCCATACATTCTTTCTTCCTCTCTTTCCCCCTATTTTCTACAAGCAGAAGTATACCGACCAATCCCTAAAAGGACAAGGAATCAATAACCAAAGAAAAATTTGGCGCGTATCCTCTTTCACCGACCTAATAGAAAGAACATAATCTGAACTCCACAGTTTGCTTTTCACTACAAATGAAAAAAAAAATTGAAAAATGGACAATTGTCATAATTAAATAACCAATTTGATTTTAACTTCTATATTCATTTTCGCAATTAAAGAATGATGTTACAAGGTATTTCAAAAATATGTTTAATTCTCTATTTAAATATAATCAGAAAAATATTATTTATAATTTTTTGGAATGTCAATCTATAATTACGAGGTAATGTGCAATAAAAAATTATTGGTCCACGATTATCAATTGCTATTTACGAAGGATTAGGTTGTAGCAGGATAAGCTGACGTATACGCTATAAGAAACAGTACTTATTACTCACATGACACGAAAAATCTAATACATAGATATTCTACAAAGATTCACGGTTAAGGACATTTTTCTTCCTCTTATTCTCGACCTTGTCTAACATAAAAGAGATAAACAAAATATTTCGGCATGGTAGCCACTTTACAAAGGGTAGAACCCTGTGTGTTTCCCAGAAGTTTCCCAATGGGCCCACCCGGATTACAAGCACAGCAGGAGTAAGCAAAGTGAGAGGAAATATCAGTGTCCTCATTTTTTTCTTTAGTCTTTTGGAAAATATGTATCTAGCTACTCCATGAGAACATCAGAAAACGGTCTACAAATATCCTATAATGATAATTACATACATATAATATTGTTCACATGAACATTATGTAAATAAAGAATATAAAAAAGATTTATGAAGAGACGAATGAAAATTAAAACTGATAAAATATTATTGATACTAAAAACATAAACCGAAAATATTCATCGTATACTTATATATATATATAATGTTACTAAATTGAATTCTTCATGGTTTCAATAATTATCGCTCAAAGTTTTCCAAGAGTATTCGGGTAGAAAGTAAAAAATAATAAACGTCTGTATTTTAGAAACCAAGATAGTTTATGTTGAATGCATAGCCGGCTTAAAATGAATCGTGAATCCGCGTGTGTAAACATATAGTTCATGACGAGCACACAAACACGACAGATATAGTGACGACAAAGGTATGATGCGTGTATGAACGAAAACTTAAAAATCTCTTAAAAGAAGTGTACGAAGAGTAAAAAACTTCAATAACTGGAATTGAATTCAAACGTCAGGAGAAAAATATAGAAAAGCTTGAAATAAATTCCAGATAAAAATCGCCACAAAAAAGATGATGAAGCGCCTGAATGGTCTCAAGGACGAGAATCAGCACGCACTTTTCCCCCATTATATATATATATATATATATATAACGCTATTGAACTACGAATAACACGTAGCAGAAAGCGAGAGTGACCGAGTTCGCATCGATTTGCCGATGAAGATGTGAACGTGGGAAAAGAGGAAAATACGAAGCGTATACATTTATTCTACGCAAGACAGAATAAGATAGACATACGAAAATATATGTAACACGAGTGAAAATTCACAATAATTAATAGTATTATACAAATTATTAGAGAATTACCAATAATATAAATAATAATTGTAGTTCATCCATGATGAATATGAATATTTCTATTCTGTAAATACACTGTTGTGAAATGTTGTTTCAAAAAAAGACTCTTATATTATTATATGATAATGTAAGAAAGTGATAGTAAAATGGAAAAAAAATAGTATATTGTGAACTATCATAGTGTTGTTAAACACATGGACTTACATAGAATTGAAAACACGATTGTGCCCGTAATGTGATCAGTGATACAGATTCGATGAATTCACTCACTAATTGAAAAAAATACCAACACCACAGTAAACAAAAATAAGACAACAAAAAGATAATAATGTTAAGATTGGCACGGCACAACACTGTCACAATTATATATTTTATAGGTATGAAATACAAATAGTTTCGAATGTATTAGCGCGAAAAAATGATAAATGACCGAATGAGGGAGAGCCAAATCATTTTGGAATATTACGAATGTAAAGCAGATGCTCTTTACCACGCTAAAAATTTGATTCAATTGAAATATTTTACACCTCCACAAGTTTAAGATACTTTTGGATGCTACTGAGACCAGGTTTAATTCAACTTGAGTGAACTTGACGATATTTAATTTAGTTGAAAACACTCAAATTTTAAAACTTGTCGCACCAACATAGGAGAACGTCCCCGCTTGATGCCGGGTGGTCGTAAGCAATCGTAAGTAAGCTAGTCGTAGCATTAACGCCACCGACCCCCCATCCCCACTACTCCCGTTACTTTCTAGTGTAGTGGGCTGCAACCAATCACAACATGGAATACCCATCTCTCTGACGTAACACTTTGCACGGGTACTCTTGCACACAACATCGTACTACACACACTAATGCCAACAAAATACGCGCCCTTCAAAAACCCGTTGACGTCGCACTGCCGCCTACGACGTCCATTTACCCTCTCGCACATTTGTTTCTCATGCTCTCTCCTGTACACTCCCTTTATCATTTTCATACAAACATATAACTCCTTGTTTTTAATATCAATTCATCATGATCTAATATTATGATTATTATCAATCAATTGTAATATATTAATATATATAGCGACGCAATAATTTGATGATTAAACAGAATAAGGAACTATTTTGTAGTGTGTGACAGTACTTGGAAATCGCATGATTTAATAGGAAAATTCAACTGAAAAGGGAAGAAATACTGATGATTTTATTTGAGACTTTCCTAAAAACCGTAGATATAATAGAAATTATCCCGATGGTTCGACAGTTCGACCGATGTAATGCATTGGTGATGCCGGAGGGGCTATATCCCCTCCATTCGGTAGAAAAAGCATCCGAGTATACAAGCGCAAGCGCTTGGAATCCATGAATGGAGTTGTCTCGCTCAATGCCACCACGAACTATAGGCACGAAACTATTACTTGCTGGCATGCGGTGCCTCCCTTATTCCGCACCTCCTCGTGACCTTGACGAAGATTTGTCAGCGAGAAAAAAGATGAGGGACACATACCCGGGAAAATGAAAATACAATATTTATATCTCATTGTTGAGGGTGATAAAACATTTATATGCTAACATTTCTTAACGAATTCATCGACTTTGTATATTAATGAAATAAACTTTTCTGCGTGTATTACGGCAGGCGTTTAGCTCAAATCATATGTATAACATCATAAAAATGCACTATATCATTTTATTATGAATATTACTACATATTAATTTGTGGTAGACATTGACGTCACAATAATACATCTTCAAAAAAATAAATACTGCAGAACTGAACGATACGTAAAGTGATTTGAATAGAGAAAATGTGGCAGTGCGTATATCTATATTAATATGAAAGCTGTAAGTGTATTGAGAAAAGTGTGTGAGAAAATTAACGTTCTCCACTTATGAATGAACTCAATAGGTTTGAACGCGCAGGACACAACGACATAGTAGACAAAGCGAATAACGGCGGCAGAGAGGAAAAGAGAAGGATACGTTACTCCTGGGCGCTTTAACGATCGTGCTTCAAGCCTCAACAATATATACAACATTACGATATACCTAAGTAGGTGATGTAGTACTAATGATGAAACCGAGTGATAGATTAAGATTATGATCGAAATGCTGGCGGAAAATAATAGTGATCTATGTACAATATGGACAAAGAAGATGAATATAATGTTTTGTTTTGTTCTGCATAGCACAGAGACAATTACAAAAAAATTCTTAGATGATGAGGCCACTCCAAATTAATTGTTGGCATGTGCGGTATTGGAATCGTGAAAATAACCACCGTATCAGTGCAAAATCAAACGAATATTAAGACGAAATTTCGATTTGTAAATACACCACTTTCTTTGTCTCCTTACACGATAAATCAAAACCCGAATTATTCCCCTTCCAGTCGTCTCAGCCCGGCTCACATAACGGGCATTTGCGTAGGGGAGGCTTTCAAGGTCAGCTCAAGAGCAAAGTTATATGTAGAACACCGCCACCGTCGCAACGCCCACACATCGTGTGGGCGATGTACGTCGGTGGGAGATAAAAGGAAAAGGTTGACGTACGAACACAGCGTTGTTGTCGATTTTCGCTAAATTATCCACTATGTTCACTTCAATAATGAGAATTTCAAACCAACTACAACTAATATTGATGCCGAATAAACTTGTAAAATAATAAAGTGATATGAAAAAAAGATGGGCATACATCTCATGGGATTGGAATAAACGTTTATCCGATAAATACTAGCATTCATCGCATATTCAATAATATATAATGTTCATTTCATACCGATCTTCTTCTCAGTATGTAAGTATTTAGCTGAATCAGAACGTATGTGTGATCATCCATATATGGAAATAATAATAATGAACATCATATAATACGATAATGAATGCCGTACATATCAATACTAAAATGGAAACCAAGCACACAGTGGATGAAATATGCAATAATCGAATATAAATTACATATACACGTGCACATACACAAGTTTACATCAGTTTTATATTGTTATTCAATTTCAAAAGTAATATCATAATCAGAAGACGTGATGAATTCAACTATGACTGTGTAAAGAAGATATAAACCTAGTTTAGAACTATTGATCGAAATATTTATTCTAAATAAAATTAACTAAATGTAATTAAAATATTTATTCTAAGTAAAATTAACTGAATTAACTGAAAGATAATTTTTGCTAATATTTTGTTTCACTCTTTCACAAGCTAAGGAACTACTGATCTGATAAACAATATTTGTACCAATACTTGAAACGATAACACCTTATATGGTGTACAATATTAAATTCAAAAAATTAAAATTTTAAACATATATTTAAGGAAAATAAATAATTTTAAGTGATAAAAAAGAAAAAAAACAATGAAACTTGTGTTCATATCCGCTTTCCTTTTCTGTCTCTTGGTTCCATCGTAATGTAGAAGGCTTTCTTTTGTCGATGGCGTGGTCATGTAGTAAGTTATTTGCACTCTACATTGTCATAATTTAAAGATCACATTTCTTCAGTTTTCCACTGATCCCTATCAGAGAGCAATAGTGAATATATATAAACACGTATAAGAGATATATGGACCTATAAACATGGTCGCCAATAGTTATTTCGTTAGCTTTCTAATGATTTACAAGCTGTCACACCATTGACAATGATTCACCTCTCCTGTATCGCTTGTATACCCAGTATTTCATGCTTACACGAATCCGGAACCTTATGTCCTGGAATTTTCATTTGTTTAGGTTCGTCAGGTATTACTGGCCTATAAAACAATATAAGTGTGTATATTATCTTCCTCAAGGTCAGCAATAATACACATATACTTATACTTCAATTTATGATACTTATATTTTTTCAGCAGAAACCATGAAAATTTTTTTTTTAAAAATACTGCAAAATATTTGCTGATCATACTTGGGTTATATTACCTTTAGCGAATCAATTTTATATTTGGCCAATTTTTTAATTGATTACCAACTTTTTTTTTTATCACAAATGAGTTTTCATTAATATAATTTAATTATATTTTAACATCCGAATTATGTTTTGTAATAAATGAATATATAGCACCACACAAAATACATTCATTTTTAAGTAATACTAAGAGACTCGCATAAGTGCAAACTCCAATGATGTAAAGTAAATAAAAAATCCGCGTTACAACAAAAGGTTCACGTTTATCATATTTTTCATAAAACTCTAGGTATTAGCCAGAATTTCCTGGAAGGTCTAACCGAGAAGTTTGGACCAATGACTAGAGCCCCTTCCTCTAAAGTTTTACCCTAGTACAGAGAAAATTCAGAAAAGTGTATTTATAATACAAAAAATTAGAAGAAAACTCATGCAATTCTACTACATTAATTCTACAGTTTAGACTTCGCATTGCTCATAACCTATTATTCTTATTTATTCATGCCTATCAACATCAATGTATAGTTGAGTATTCGTTGAGTGAGAGTTAATTTCAAGTGATATTATTGAATTATGATAATCTAATACATTTCTACATATATTGTATAACTCATGTAAATCTTTTTTTTATCGATTTGGATGAAAAAAAAATTAATGGTGAAAACCCAGAATACACGGTGTACCAATAAAAACTCCCAGGCGAAATATTTCGAAAACCAAAAGTGACGTTTGAATTCTGTCAACGCCATATTTTAGCATCCATGAATGGCTTCGAAACTGTGTAGAAATTGTGTTTGAATAACACAGGATGTAGGTGGCGCCAAGGTGCAAAGAAATTTTTCGATCACAGGGACTTCAAAATGGTGTGCATCTTGAAGATAATTTAATTTAGATCAAATTATGTTCTATAAAAAAAATTGAAAAACCCAACAGAAACCGATAAAATTTAAGAATTCTCGTTATTGCATCTGAAATAACTTATCGTCCTATCACTAAGAGAAACATTACCGAATTTCAATAACGGGAATAACTTTGGATAGGTAGTTAACATCTTAATTTTCTTTTAAATAACCTTAAGTATCTCGGTTCCTGTTGGGTTTTCCAATTTTTTTTATAAAACATAATTTGATCTAAATTAAATTATCTTTAAGATGCACACTATTTTAAAAAATGAAAAAATTTCAATTTTCCCAATAATCTTAAAAATCGAAAAATTTATTTGCACTGTGGCGCCACCTATACCTTGTGTTATTCACAATTTTTACAGTTTCGAAGCCATTCATGGAGGCTAAAAAATGGCATTGACAAAATTGAAATGTCACGTTTAGTTTTCGAAATATTTCGCCTGGCAGTTTTTATTGATACACTGTGTATATAAACGAAACTACAAACTTCACTACATTGTCACATTGGGATATGAAGTCATAGAACATTGTTTGCATGTATCAGCAATAAGATTTTCAAATAATAAAACAAACGCATATGGTGTGTAGACTTGACCTATAATCGGTTTAACCAGTCAAATAAAATTCCGATCAGATAATAATGTCGGACTATGATTAGTAGTTCTCGCTAAATTTTCTGTAACCGACCAATTGTTGTAACTAATTGGCAATAATATGAAACAGAAAAGAGGACAAAATCTTACCTCGAAATATGAGTTATACATATATTGCCGCTCACTGCTAAAATAGAGGTAGACATCAATTATCGTGGTGGTGAAGTTCATACAGTGATTGCTCTGAGTAACTGCTTAATGCGTAATATAACTTCAAAAACATTACACATTTATGCCTATTATATGATCCATGATTATTTTTTATAAAATACATCTGTGTTATTATGATTAGTTAATGACTAATAGTAAATAAAATAACGTCAGTAAATTCGGCAAAACCATTACTTTTTGTTTTTTTAAATCGGTATTTTGTTCCATACGAGAATTATATGTTATTACCAGTTCAAATTGCCTCTGAATCGTTTGCAAAAACATCGAAAATATTATTATCGTAAGTGTATAAAAATATAAACGAATGTGATGGAAACATATTTTTAGTTAACTTAAAACTAATGCATTATAATGATAATAACATAGCACTGTTTAACGCACATTGAAATTCGACAATTTAGCAGATACGAATTGTATTTTTCCCCACAACAATTATGGCACCGTTGTCTTGAAGATCTTTTAGAGAATCTTCGAACATGTCACGAGTAACCAACTAGAGAAAGAAAAATGATCATGATTACATGTAAAAATCATAACTCTATACACGACAAAAATGACATAGTAATTGAAAGTACTCACGATTTGCATAGTTTCCTTCAGCTCTGTAAATATTTTTTGATAGTTGAGCGTAGGTACGTTGCCTTTAGACTCAATCAATTTTTTCAGCGCACCGGTCAATTCGTTCCTGCGTGTTCGAGCAGCCGCGGAAATGCCCGTTGTAAGAATACTCACATCGATTTTGCCGCTTAGAGGATCAATTGCCGACTGTTTAAGAGCCTCACGATGAAGCCTATCAATACAATCAGAATTTACTGGAGTCATATATATAAAGCCAATTCTGTATTGTCTTCCAATTCCATTCTTTGGAATCGGAAGAAGATACTAATCAATTAAATAATGTATAATTCAACGTGATATTCTAGTCATATATTCAGAACTGACCGCCAAGCTTCTTCAACATCCTGAATTTGAACAACATGACTAAATCGTACTTTAGCATGCGCTTCAGACAATCGGATTAGTGACTCCAATTGCCGTGGATATGCTGTGATTTGTCCCCGACCACTTCCAACTCTTCGCATATCAACATAGGCTTGGACAAGTCTTTGTTGTGCTTCCTCACTTAGCGTTGGTTTGACATGCTCCTTAGCGAATGCTATGTAGTCTCGAAGAACACTTAAATCAAACAGATCGTCTTCTTGTTCAAGCTCATCTTTATAATAAAGACTGACCAAGTGATTTGCTAATTTACGATCAAATTGTTCACTTTGAGGATCGAGCATCAAAAAAATTAAATCGAATCGTGACATAAGGGTATGTGGTAGCATCACATTTTCAACAACCTATTGATTATAAATAACAATTTTGAATTAGCATATGCAAAGTATTGTTAAATTAATGAACGCATATATATTATGACTAGAGTACCGTTTTATTTTTATTCCACTGTGATTCGCAGGGATTAGCAGCAGCTAAAATACTTGTTCGAGCATTCAACTGACAAATTATTCCGGCTTTAGCAATGCTCAAAGTTTGTTGTTCCATGACCTCATGGAGGACCGAGCGTGTACTGTCATTCATTTTGTCAAATTCATCAATGCAACAAATTCCATTATCTGCCAGTACCAACGCTCCAGTTTGCAATACAAGCTGACGAGTTTCTGGATCTTTTGTCACGTAAGCCGTTAGACCAACAGCACTGGAACCTTCAATACCAAATAAAAAATATTTATAATTGAAATAAGTTCACTGTACAAATGTGTTATTTTTTTTCTCAGCTTGTTACGTTGATACTTAAAGAAAACTTTACATACGCGGAATTGTAATTATGATGGTTTCAGTTCACATCATTAATTAACCCCCTATTCAATGCTCAGAATCTAACTCAAATGTTGATGCAGGAAGTCTGAGGAACCCCCATTTCTACAGTTGGTGTAAACAAGATTGTCAAGAAATAAATGAAATAAATGAGTTTTTCCAAACTTCACACTACGTTATTCAACTATAAACATAGATTCACGCACTGTTTGAAAAGGTCCGTGCAACTAAGTTTCGAAAATGAAATGATTGAAGTTATATGTTATGTCCAGAAATTCTAACACTGTATTAGCAATTGGGTTATGGGGAAAATGGTTATAATATTCAATGAAAAATCTCATATCTGAGTTTAAAAAAGCTATTGTTATCCAACTGATCACGCTCACACAACTTCATTGAATGATCATGACATTGGCAGCTTATTTTCACATTTTCTTCGTGAAATTAGAATTGAAAATAATAACAAACCGATTATTAACAATATCAAATTATCGATAAAAGTTATTGCGACATCAACAGATATGGGCTATCCTATAATAAAATTATTATATAAAAATTGAAAGACATAGTTATAATCGTTGTATTCAATGGAGAATGAAGATGCAATATTTACACATGCATCAATTAAACGAGTTGAATGTTAATTTCAATTATAATAAATCGAATCGATTTTTCTGATGGAAAAAAAGCAATTAAGTTTCTTCGTAATGACATTCTTCGCTACGAAAATCACGAAACAAAAAGAAATTTAATGAAAAATCACCTTTTCCACTGCTGTACTGCGAACGAGGTACTAAATTGAACACAAACTGTAACAGTTGAGACTTGCTTGTGCCTGGATCGCCACACAATAAAATATTAATTTCTGATCGGAAATGACTTCGTCCAGATGTTGTATGAGTCTTTTTTGTACCACCAAAGAGTTGAAGTAGTATACCTTTTTTTATATCCGCGTTTTCATATATACTCGGTGCAATACAACGTGCCAATCGCTCATAAACATCATCTAATAATGACAGTTTTTCCAATATTTTCAGCCTATCCGGAGGGAATGCATGATCTTTTCCTTCTTCCTGCTCGTATAATCTAATAATCGATACATAAATTATTTCTTCGGAACTGAATTGAACTGCATTCATTGTATATATGTAGAATGTTTAAAAATGTTTATAAAATTACATGTATGTATATATGTAATGCGTGCTATTACCTCTTGGAATCCTGTTTCCTGAAATGTACTACGTCAATATATGTTTTATAAACTGCTCTGACATTAGACATTCGTGGACTGATTTGAATGGGAATCGCTCTATAAATGCCCGTGACCGCTACACGATCACCAGGTGATACAATATCTACCAAATCATTATGGGAGAAACATACGACAGTATGAGGTGTCTGACCAGCAGCCATATCATCAGGCGATTCTTGAAGCTTAATCATTTGTTTATCGGAAAAATGGCTACGATTGTGAATGAGTGTGAAACAGTAATTATTATTGCAATTAGTGCAAACGGTCGGCTCGGCGATTCTTCCTTTATCTACTTCTATTGCAGTTGAAAATGAACAGACAATGCATCGAAAAAAAGCCTCCCGCATTTCTGGTATAACGTTAGAAGTTCTTATGACCATTCCACTGATAGTAATCAACTGATCGATATCCTCAGGATTTAAAAGTCGCATGTTTTTTGTTTTTGCCACATTAAATGATCGTACTTGAATTTGATGTTCCAATACAGCTGCAGGATACTTTTCAAAGAACATTTCATTCGCTGCCATGTCCATAGTGGGTATAACTTCTTGAGGATAACACACTAACTGCTGATATAATTTTTTATCAAAATTCTCTAAATGGGCACAATTAACATTTAAATACGGTTCTTCCAATGTATGAATTTCTTCTAGCTTTTGCAGATATAACGGTTCTGTCAAGTTTAATGAATCTGGCAATTCATCATTTTCAGCCTCGGGATCGATAAAACTATTAATGAAATGCTTAAACTGTTCTTTACAGCGATTTACGATGACATTTGTACCCCATATAACGAGTTGTGGACCAGCTGATTCGCTCTCTGATGTTGCGCGGGGATCGCCATTAGGTTCCTCTAATATCTGTATTTAATTGAGACAAAAATATTATAATATATTAGTGCATTATTATTTCCAATAGAGAAATAATTTTTACATTTTATAATATTCCCGCTGATCTACAATTCAAATAACTTACGGACTCAGAGACGTTCACTTGACGTAATCTTTTATCTGTTCGTATATCTGGCCTCTGTCTAATTGGGGTACCTCTAATACCACTCCTGGGGGTTCGAATAGAACCAAGTGAACTAGGTGTTCCATAATTCAATGGCGATGATAAATCTATTTCATTCATAGCTCCAACTATCGGACTGGACTGTAAAATTCTGTGTGGAGACGTTGCTGTATGTGAAGAAGGTCCTTCTGATGACGCAGCTATGGTCTCCTGTGTCCTGCGGCTCCCCCATCTCTGTGGCGTTGACACCATTGATGTACTTGCCACGTATTGTAACACTCCTTGAATACAAAGGACATTTAGCCTCAAATAATTGAAATATATCTCACGTTAATTATAAGATAAATTAATTATCATTTCAATCAGTTTCTAGCAGTGACATTCTCGATGAAAAACACTACACTAACTAGGCAAACTAACCTCGTTTATTGGGTGTTCCACTTAGTGTTTCTTCTTCACCAGCAGCATCCAATGTTTGCGCTGTTCGCTTCAGCGTTGCATTTCGAGTAGCATCTTCTTCACGTTGCAATATTAGCGATGGTTTCATTGGGCTTGACATTTTGTTTTGTTAATGAAACTACAAAATTAATTACGGAAATTGTCCGTAGATGCTTTCACGAATTCAGATTTCTATTTCTCGTTATACGTATTACCATATATTATACACATTTACATCTCTAATCTTCTTTCCCGCCTAAACTAATAAAGTAATGCGGCATCTAACCAGTTAGGTGTCACGTGATACTTCTTATGCTCTGTGTTAGAAAATGTCCGGTTATTTGCGCCAGCTGTGATTGGTCATATTACAATTTATAAAGAAAAGTGCAGCCAACGACGCAACCGCGCATAGTCCTTGATATTTGCTGCCAATAATATTAACTAGAAATTGTGATCTTCAGAATGTCTACTTCATCAACAGTTGAAAGATCGATATTTTATCTGAAATGAATAAGTTCCAATATCAAAATATTTTTCATATTTTCGAAACAATGACAAAATGTCGCCAATCAATAACAAGCAGTCAACAGGATAAAACAATGGATGAACGAATCTGGCAGCAAAATTTTAATATATCATGCCTGTCGGTATCGCATTACCATCGAATCATATATTGTTATTATCATATTTCTGCCGACGATTATACTGCAGAAAACAAGCACTTTGCTGCAGTAATGCCAGGCCGTGGTAGGTGATTTCCTCCGCCATATTCCACTCGGCCACTACTGCTACATGAGGACAGCATGTAAGTGTGAGCCATTGGCGCTCACCAAATCTCATGCCGAAACTACATGCAGGTGGCGCATCCACATTCGGCCGAAAACTCGCGCGAAAAAAAATGATTGTTCAAGAAAATTTATGTGATAATAGATTTATATATTTGCTGATATATGAATTTACCAGTATTTAATTCTTAACCAATGAGATCTCAAATAATACCTAAGCGGTATGTAAGTGATCCCTAATGCCCAAGTTATTTATAAGTACGGCAAGAGCTTAAATATTTTCTTCTTTTTAGTAACTCCACTACATTTAATGGCGTATCTGTAGCCGCTTCTACACAGTTGAAAATTTTATGTTAAATTTAACACTTTATACATACTAGTTTTTCTGTGTAAAATTATGACATACGATTTATGTCAGCAGTTCAACACAATGAAAGTGTTGATCGAACACTTGGTTCCGTGTCAATCGAACATACACACCATGTAAGTTCAACATTGGTACATGTACAATTCACTAAACATGATGTGTTGATTTCGACAGTGCGTGTGTAAAATTTGACGATTTTGATTATCAAATTCTACACAATATAACTGTTAAAATAACATTGAAACTAGTGAATTTAATAATGACAGAAATTTTGTGTCACAATAACACAACATTTTGTGTAAATTTTTACTTATACATTATTTTAATTCAACATAAAATTTGAGTCGATTCGACAACCCAAACCAATAAAATTGTACACAATATTTATGTAAATCCTAAAAATGCGCAGCAGTGTATTGTACGCACCATAAATGATATTTTGTCATAAGTTTTAAGTAGTATAATCAACATATCACCTGCTTCAATTGTAATACAATAAATTTGTAGATTCGACATAAATTCTTCTTCGTTTTTTATTTTCATGTAATTATGATTTTATGTTATTATTAATTGACTGCCAGTAAAAATTCGTTTCCATTATCGACATATATACACATAAATATACAAAATTATTGAACTGAAAAGAAAAAGGTATGAAAATTGGAATTAATAATTACTCATAATAATTAGTACACAAAGTGTATTTTTGGAAAAACACATTTCAATGTTTGCAAAGATATATACAAATTTTTTACAAAAATTAATCAGTTATAATTACGTGGTCCATTGATAATTCATATAGGTTCCAAGCTTTTGTAAAAGGTAAATTAGAGACTTTCAAACATGAAGTTTTCTCAGTTTGTCTAACTATCTACCCTATTCAAGATGATATTTTCATCGTTTTGCATTCTTTACAAATGATATATATTTCGGAATCACGTGAAAAAAAAAGTTTTTTCTGGATTTTCTTTGAGTTCATTATGATTTTTTTTAGAGATACGTTTGTTGGACTGGGATTTTTCTTTCTTGCTGCCTCTCGATCTTTGGCTATTCGATAATCCTGTTGCAATGAGTCCACTTCCACTCTCCGGATTGTAGAAATGTGAAAAAGAAAATAATAATTTATTGTTGCGTTATTATAATTCTTAGGTTATGTTATGGCAATAACCTAAGGATTGTATTGTCACCTAACTATTTTTCACCTCAGTAATATAATCATTTAAATAATATAATAATTTAAAATCAAATTATCAAAAAATCAAAAAGTTAATAGTGTTCTTATCTTTACAGATACCACTAAAAATTATACCTTTGTAAAACACTATACTGCACTTGTTCGATGCACATTACAAATTACACTACCAAGCTTCGCACCTTCGATTAATTCCAGCAGATTTCGGAACGTTCCCGAAAAAACTTCCCAAAGGCATCGTGTAACATATGTAATGTGTAAATACAATAACATTCGACACAATACACGAAAAATTAATTTTTTTTTATGTAAAATTGACGAAATAATAGTGTCGCCCGATGACATTTACTTTCTGTTAACAACTTTTGTCCTTCATTTACACAGCTTTTATGTTAATTTTTCGATGAGTATTACTTTGTGTTAGTTTGACATTCTTTTTCAATCAATTAAATATTTCAACAGTTGAAATATGTCAAAACTATCTAACACATTTGTATCATGTCAAAACAATATCGAACTGTGTTGCTGAATTGACATAATAAAATCAACAAACGGTTTTTTTAACACAAAAAAATGAAATTTTCAACTGTGTACTGGTGGTCGAAATGTCATATGTTCGGAGCTTCCTTTATGAAACATATTTTTTTTCCTTTTTGTTTTTTTAATTTTATTAATATGTAATTAAAAATATAATACTATAATATTGGACATTTTATAATAAACAGAGAGGAAGAATTATATATTTGCACCAACACAAGCCATTTTATCCATCGAATCGTTGTGATTACGTCAAGATGCCATTTATATTTGATTTATGTGAAACATATTTTAATTTAAAAACATTCGTAAACTTAAAATGATTATTTTTTTTATTTCCTCTAGAGGAAATTGATTTCGGTAAGAAATGCAGTGCATATTTACAGTCAGAAGTAGGTAAAAAATTTGATGTTGGCCAGATTAGGAAAATCTGCTGGAATTCTTTCATGAATGATATTTTCTGGAAAAATATTACAGATTTTGCAAACAAGACTGCCTCATTTGATTCGGATCAGGATTCTTCCGCACGCAAAGTCATTCAAATTAACAATAGACTAAGCGGATTGGTTACCGATCAATCCATTCGTAATGAAATGAAAGATTTATTTATTGTTTGTCCAAAAATTAGAAAAGAATTGTCCGATATCCATTTCGATACGATGTGGATAATAGAAAAGGGTTAATAGAAAAGGAAGGTGGTTTTAGTGGGTAGAAATTCTGCACAATGTAGAGTATGGGCTCTGCAGCGTCTAGAATGATTTCCACCGTCCCTCGAAAAAAAACAAAAAAAATATATATATTCGGGTACATCTTTTATGGATTTCACGCGAAAGGTATCGATTTGATGTAAACCATACTTATATAGTTTATCGCTGTGCAATATTCAGATAATACTTATCGAACAAATTTCCTTTGTTCATTTTTTTCTCCCGGTATATTTCTTTTTTTATTTTGCTTTGCGGCCGAGAAACAGCATGGATGGAATATAAACTACAATAAATAATGATATGGTGTAAAAATAAAATGTATCAGACGTACAGTCGTCATGAGGAGTAGTATAAATAAATATATAACATACATCTGAGAAATCTCATTTTTTAATTACGTAAAACAAAGAACAAATAAGAGAGAAATCTACTACTATTGATTTATTTAAAAAAGAAAAAAAATATATACTAGTGGCAATTTAAACCTTTGAATGCGCCAACGCCACGCAAGTGCACTACCACTCCAACGCATCTATCATAAGTTACAGAGTGAGAAGAACTATTTAAGTCATTACCACATTTATATATAGCTTAGATATTAGTTGGACATTGGTTGGTTTAGCTTGCTTTATGACTTGGGTATAAATCACCAATACCCCATTCCTACATTCACACAAATATATTTTTTTTATTAGAATATTCATACATTTATTTTCACGCCTTCTTTACCGAGTGATGGAAGCGCCATCTGCTTTGTATTCTTGCGCCGCGCCTGGGGAGCACCTGTGGCTCACGCAAGCACGCAGTTCGCATGCATTACAGTGGGGTGACACTGCTTATGCTCACCGTGTTAACTAAATGTTTCATACTTGCACGGGTTGTAATTGGTCAGATCAGAATTTTTGGTGAAAAATGTAGCCAATAACAGAATTTCAGTTAGCCCCTGCTATTCGTTGTCAATAGTATAAAGACAAATTATAAAACACCTACTTTATCAACGGTTGAAAGATCGATATTTTATCATGAATCAATAAGTTTCAATATTAAAAGACGTTGTATATTTTTTGAGCGATGATGAAATGTCGCTAATCTATAACAGCAATTAACAGAATTCAACACAATTTATTACAAATTCACTACGAACATTAGGTATTGAGAACTGATCAGTGGGCGTAGCTTAAAAAACATGGCTACGTATTGTGTGCAACCAAAGAATTACCGATAAGTTTACCTTAAGATTGCGTGATTATTTCAATTTATTTATGTCTACTATTAATGAAATTTTCAATTGGATTGGATCAACTCCAGCTCAGAGAAATGTTATAAACGCAGAGAAAATTCTTGAAGCTGATCATTTAATTAAATGTGGCAAAAATAATGAAAGTACAAGCAGTGATATTGTGAGTTTTACAGCGTTATATTTACAAAGCTCTCATATAAAAGAAAAACCTTATGAAATTCATGGGTCTGTATCGAGAGAAAAAATTTTATCTGTTAAATTCTCATTAAGTTCATTTAAGTTCAATTACTCAGTTGAAAGCTAGATTGGGCGAAAAATATAAGCACGTAGTGGCAACTTTGTTATATTGCTATCGGTACGCATAGGTTTTAAACTCTTAACATTTGTAGAGTATTATAAATAATTCGTTGACAATGTCTTGGTGTGCAATTATTAAAAATAATAGCTACAAATGAATATGAAATATTCTGTTTTAATTTAACGTAAGTCATGATTTTTTCTACCAAACTCATTCGAGTTTTATGTAAAGTTTGTCCAAAATTATCATTCACAAGCACAACGATACTATCCAACATTTCATACGATTGAATCCCTGTAGCTGTTCGAAAATATTGCTCAGTCTTGATAAAATTCATAAATGTTGGTTTGGAAAAAAAAGTTTCCGCCTGCACTCCAACGTCACTGTATGATTTGTCTAACAGTATTTCAGCAACGTTATTATTTTCAAAGTATTCATCAGCACTGTTATCAAGTACACTATTATTAAAATTCACCACACAAGAATCCTCACTGTTATTCTCACATGTATGTTTAAGGTTAAACATAGCCAACTTACCTGGTAAAACAAAATCACTTCTTTTAAAATGTAATGAACATATCCTCATGTGCGGGCTTGTATTTTTTAATTTTGAAGCCCGTTGCCATGCTTTAAACCTACCTATTTTTTCGTTTTTTCCAAATAAATGTTCAATATAAACAAAACTGCTATCAGGCTTCGGTATAGCATGAAAACTAATTTCTAAGTTTTCATGTGATTTACTACTACAACCATTGACAGCACAATAAACTCTACTTTTTATTTTATTTTACGAGAACTTCATTTAATATCTTCCATTGCAATTAACAACTTTTTAATTGATTTATAATTTTATTTAAAGGAAGTACTAGATACACATGTGCATTTAAGTGCACACTAAAACTAGTACTTTTTTGGCTACCACACGTCCTGACCAGTGTACTGACACTCCGGGTCTTGCACAGCTCGGTTTCTATCTTGC
>CAJUYH010002945.1:5776-24124 GCA_910591685.1 Galerucella tenella
AGTTTTGCTGGTCTTTTTTACTTCTTATTATATAAGAAATGTCGAAAAGCTTCTTATATGTCCGAATTTTTTGGTGTGTGCAGATAAACTTTGGGAAAGTAAATTAAAAGTATGATATTATGACTCTATTAATAAATTTATACACGTTCGATCGAAATTATTGGGATATTATTTGGTTTAGATCATCGTATTTTTGATCGACAAAAGTTACCATGCAATGTCGTATGTAAGAAAATGTTGAAAAATGCAGTGTATAGGTGATGAATTTTTTTCGAGAGATATTCTACTCGCCTTCCAATTTGTTTTATTTTTTTTCACTTTTTTTTTTTTGCGATTGTAAATTTTTTCTTCGCGGCCCTATTCAAGTCACGACATTACGATCAAAATCAGTGAAAATCCGTCTTTAGTATCCGTCACTCGTTATCGTTATCGATCTAATTCTCATCTTAAACATTACTTATGTCTATGTGTGACTCATAATATTTCTGAGTTAAAAACAAAAACTTTGAAATAATAAACTCAAATTTTTTCTCAAAAAAAAAATTAATAAATAAAAAATGATGCATTTATGTTCAAATTTAAAATTGACAATAATAAATCTATACATATTGTCGTAATCTAATGCAAATTTAAACTTATACATCATATATGTGTATAAAAATAATAAAAAACTCGCAATAATAATTATCTTTGCCTCTTGTGTAAACAAATAAAAACGAATTTACTCTATACCTAATTATTTGTAATATTAAAATAGAATAAAGAGAAAAATGAATAATTGAACCGCAACGAGTGTGAATAATTGAAATGTGCTAAAGAAGAGTTTTCAATGTGCACTACTTATAAAATAATGGTGTTGAAACTTTATTTGGCCCACACCTCGCATAATGAAATAGCCGGAATAGTATATAAAGAAAAAGATAGAGGACGAGAAGGAAAAGAGACAAACTGGCATAAGACGTAGTAGCATTACCAAATCCCTCGTTCTTCGTAGTCATTGGTGAGGTCTAGACGCCGATAGTAATTCCTCTGTAATTGAGGAATTATTCAGGACCAACCGGCAGTTTCCCTCTGACATTCATTCTCTATTCCTCCTTTGGCCGCGCGTGGGTCCTCGCGCTCGCCTTCATCATTTGATATCTCTTCCACTCCTTCACTTTCTCTACATCCCCATCACACACACACAGACACACACACACCCATGTATATATACATATACATATGTACAGTCCGTACTTATAACGATAGAACCATCCAGTATCCAATAACCTCCAAAAGGAATTCAACCTTCAGATACGATATTGCGCAATGAATATCAATTAAGACTAACTGAGCGTGATGGAATATCAACTGAAGAAAAACTATTACTCAATGATCAAAAAAATACTCACAATATATTGTATCGTCATCAGTGAACATAAGCTCATTAAATATTGGAAAAATTATTGAATTGACATATTGCGGTATGTGTTGTCACCTACGAATCCGTCCGACGAAATCGAAACAATTTCAACACATAGCATGTTAAGAAGCGGTATTCGGAATGCATCCATATACTTAAGTCAGGCTACCTGGTTTATTGGGGATCCTCAATATACCATTGTCTTCACAACAGCATACGATTCCCTAACGTATTAAATATTGTTAGTTCAAATAAATTGTTATATTTGGAAATTCTATAAAGAAAATATTGCTCACGATGAATTATAGCATCGAATTTAACGATTATGATGGGTTTTTCCTTAATGTGTCTAGGTCTAATTGCACTTTGTCTCGTGCATATAATATATTGCATGATTATTATTTGTGGAATACGCCTGTACACCATGTCATATATCTTTGGCCCAGCACTACATTAACGCATCCTACTTTTCCCTCACCTTTACAATTTCTCCTGTCAATCGGTTACGGTAACTCACCTAGAAAATTTTGAATCAGTTAACCATTAGATTCCATAACGAGAAGTTAAGTTCTCCATTCCATCACGTCCAAGGTAGCAAGTAAAAGTAAAACGAAAGAACTGAGTCAAAATTATAAATATCATTGAATTGTTAACAATAGTGAAAATAAATGTATCGTCTCAATGAATAATTAATCTGCAATTCTAATACAAATTGAACGTGTAATTTCATTCATCAAAATATACTCTTCCAACTATAAAAATAGGTGCATGCTATTAATTAATGTGCATCAATCGCGATTGGATTCAAGACCACTCAACTTGAGTTTGACGCGATAAAACATAGCAATTGATATTGTTATATATATATGACAACAGATTTCTTTGTATTATTTTGTCTTCCATCATAGGATGTGTATAGGTGTGACTATTGTTAACAACTGTTACAGGAATTACAGATCAATTATAAAAAGGAATTTATAAAAAATATTATTTATGTTGGAATTTATATGAAATTTATCGATATATCGTTGAAACAGGATATTTCATTATATATATTTATATATATATATATATATATATCATGAGTAAGGGTGTGCAATGACTGATGATGTATGGAGGTATACAATGACAAAGGGTTGACTAACAAACTTCGATATGGTGCGTTCTCACTTGCTCGTTTGTTTTTCTGTTCTCTTTTGCCTTACGCTCGTGTCCGCGCAACGGATGCTGCTGACGTCTGGAAGCGATGGGGTTGCGTTCAATATAATCCACGTCCTGCTGAACATAACTATATATATATATATGTACATATATATATGTACATATATACATTGACGTGTATATATATATAAAAGTGAAACTAACTTTTGCCGAGAGAATTTTGTTGCGAGAGACAATGGGATATTGCTGTTTATTTCTACTTTATGTTTTTTAATTTCGGATGTTTCATTGTACATTCATATACATATACAATATCCATATGTGCGTCAATTTACTTTTGTTCGGTTATGTGTATATACGTGTACAATTTCAATTTATGTTGTATGTTTGTTTATTTTTACTCTACATTCTCTTTTATTTAATTTTCAATTTTACAAATGCACATGTATATAATTATTATGTTTCACGCAAACATATTTAAATTCTCAATGTCGTCCTTTGTTATAGTATACATATTCGTCCATATTTATATTGCATTGTGGATAAACGCCACAGGCTAAGAAAATAATTCAAAAAAATCGATGAATTAAATAAGGCAATAATAATAACAAGTCGAAAGTATTCAAAATACAATTTGGATATACTGATATTTCAATTGTAGGTTAACCATGAGTTTCCATGAGATAGTTTAGGAATTTAACGAAGCAACAAAAATTTATATATATATATATTTTCTCTTTATCTGTCTTTCCTGCCTTTATAGTAGTCTATATGACGAGTGTAATCCACGACGAGCATAACCAGGAGTTATTACACGTTTTGATGGAAAAGCCGACCGTGTCTATTTCTACTCTTTACTCTGTTATTTTTTTGTTTAGGTACTTTTTATATATATATATATATATATATTCTTATACACATATTTTCTTTTGTTTTTCCACTCTCCCCGTTATGCTGTGCAATGTGTGTGTACTGTTTCAGTGAGCTAGAACCGTAAGGATGAGAAGCTACCAGAGTTATAACACGTCACGCGTTCATGATGGAATGGATGCACGTGAAGTATATATATATAAAAGTAATTACTTGCGCTCGAAGAAAAGTTGTCTCTATTCATTTTATTTTATATTTACTTTCCTTTCCTTTGTTGCACACTACTATATTAATCAATTTCATTTTATTCTGCTTTATGTTTTCTTTATTTGTTGGCTAATTCTATCTGTGAAATATATTTTCTTTTATCATTACTGTTTATTTTATTTTTATGTTTTTATTTATTATTGTTATTTTTTTTTTTTTGACGAATTTATTGATATTTACTCTGTAAGTAATTCCAAGTTGAAGCGCAATTCACACGCGAATGTGTGTGAGCGATCGTTAAAATAAGTTTAACTGTAACTTAAGTATTATATATATATATATATGTATAAACTCGTAAACGCGGGCCTTTGTGGCACCGAGTTCACAGAGGAGATCTGTGAAATCGCGAGATTTACGACGAACACGCAAGAATGGTAACCAAGTATATAAAGACGTGCAAGGGTGTGACATTTATGTGCCACTTGATACCTCTTTGTGTATATTGTTGCAATTATATATCTCAGGATTGCAGTACTGAAGATGTTTTCAGCTTCGCTCATATCAAGATTATAACCATGCACACTAAATAAAAAATTAGTTATAGACATCGATAACACAAAATACATAGTTGATGAATATATAGTATATATAATAATTAAATACACTGCATTCTTGTTATCATTTCAAATGTCATTTTTTTTCAGCTATAAAAAATATCAACCGCGTGTTTGTTACCGTCCCGCATAGATTATGAGTATAGGGATTGAAACCCGCATAGAGGCGTGGCAACCTTCGGAAAATCTTCGGTTGAACGGGCCACAGTAACGAGACGTAGACAAGCGGGCAAATATCCTGAGAAATGTTTCCAGCTGTGTGTGCACAAGAAGAAAATACCTTTATATCACTTATCTATCTACCCTATTTTATGTTTATATATATCAACTACACACTCGTGCACACTTATTCTGCTCTTTTTCTTTTTTTGTTTTTTTTTTTTTTTTATTCGCTGAAAGACAACAGACATTCGATTGATAGTTTCTTCGCTATACTCTACAACTTTATTTTTTCTCACTTCATTAATTCTTTCCACAACTTTTTTTTCCCGTCCACTGCTTCACTCCCGTGTAATAATAGTAATTAAATGTTTCAAGTTGAAATGAAGAATACTTTTACTGCAAAGAAAATTTTTATTTAAGATTCCATTATTGTTTTTTTTTTGTTCATATTTTTATTACTATCTCCTTTTTTTTTTTTCTTCAGCAAAGTCTGTGACGAGATAGCTATCCTCATGCGGCAGTAAATTTTTTTTCCACGACTATCGTAGACTGTGTGCCCTCTGTGTACTCTTTTCACTCCCTTCGAATCCACTCATTTATGTATATACATATATAGTCTTGGCTCTTGCAGGACGTGTTCCTGAATATTCGATTAACCTGTCGGTAACTCTCGGGAATTTTAATCGCGAACTTCTACGTAGAATATACAACATTTATACCTATATATAACGTAGTTCAGAACCATTGGCACGTAATCTTGTAACTTTATCGTTGAATAACATACCAAATTCATCGGTAAAGTCACATTTCTATATACCTACGCACATATCTATACGCCCATATATACACATATAAATATATATAAATTATTAAATTATGATTTGGCGGTTGATATGGGTATGAGTTGTGGTTAATAACAAAGCGTATATTGAAGTTACTATAGCATACAATTGTAATGGACAGGGAAACAAGACTGTACAGTATAAAATTGAGAAGTGCTCGAAGCATTTTCAGCCAACTCCCTACAATTTTACATACCGTCATGGCCATGTATCCAATTAATTATGAAACTGTAATACACTGTTTTCAATAATGACAGTATATGTGGACGATACAAAAGATAAACAAAATATTTTAGTACATTAATATTCTGGAACGTATAAAAGTAGGAAAATTATGCGGCTGTGTACAGTGGCAATGGAAAATAATTCGACAGAATTAAGTGGACTCTATTTATATTTTTTAAATAAAGTACGAAATAAATTATTACCCGTAATGATGATAATAATAATAATAGCAAAAATTGAAATGAAGAAAAGGGGAAAAAAAAATTGTGCGATAAGGATAAATAAGAAAAAATGACTTTGTGCTCTTTGACAATGGTGAATTTACGTAGAGCCATTGTTGTTCTTGCAATTGTTCCACAACGTTTTAATTCTCCTCGATATATATGTATGTTCTTATACAACTTTTATTTTATTTAATTCATTTATTATTTTTTTGTGTTTCGTTTTTTCCGTTTTTTTTTTCTCCCCGTTTTTTTCTTAATAAAAATAACAATAAAACCAACGACGTTAACGATCCAAAGAGAATAGCACTCGCGGGGTAAACCTTGAGGCTTTATTGCCTTACGTGCGTCGAGGGCTTATTGTCATTGGGGAAGAATAACGGCTGATGGCTTGTAAGAACATTGACTTTATATTTGTATTAAGAATGAAGTAGAAGAGAAAAATCATCTATACACACTTATACATACAAAAAATAATAATTAAACAAAATAAATCAAATGGTGGAATCACAATTAGACCAAACACTAAATATTTCCACAATCCAATTTATACACTTATCCACGTCTGACCGTATACAACTCCTTCTACTGTCAGTGTACACCACCCATACTTCACACTGCAACAAGAATACATATGCGTCTGACCAAACAAATAATGTTTCTACTTGCGTCACAATCACTCATTCGTACTCATGGGTATATATAAACATGCACGCATATATTGTTTTATGCAATTATTTTGCGTTTGTCAAGCGAGAATATAACGTGTCTTCATGTCTTACACATGCGAAAATATATCCAACCTGCGGCGTGAAATTTTCAAGAGTGAAAATTTCATCTCTAATAACATCGCTGCCGTCATAATCTTAACATAATTATAACTCTTGTATTTTATGTATGTGCTTTGTGTATATATGTATGTAACATTTTTTAACCTAGAAAATAGGGCCAGTGTCCTTTGGAAACCCCACACACCAACATTGATTCATGAAATGAAGAAGAGAAGATAGAATGTCCCTATCGTCCCACTATACGTTTTCGGAGTAACAGAACCCTGATTTATACCTTGGGCACGCGCACCATGCACACATTCTATGGTTGTTTCACCTTCCCATTCTCATTCTCATGTTCACTCACTCACACTCTCTGTGTCTCTTTCATTGCTTGCACACACTTCTTCGAGCAATAATGTATATGAATCATAGTGCGCCCCGTTGACAGCCCCAGTTATTAAATTCAATCTCGAGGCGTCATGTGACGTGATATCTTATATCTCTGTGCAAAAAATACTCTGATATATTAAAGACTAATGTATACATATAACGGCAAAGACGATGAGAATATTATCAATTTATTTCAGCTACTAAAAATAAACAATTGTGTATATTAACATGTGCCGCAAAAAAATAATGTTATATAGTATAATAACTCAATAAGTCAATACAGTAGGCAATATTGTTGAATATATACATAATTTAATTGGCAAATAAAAAGGAGAGAAAGAAAAAAAAATGAATATGACAAAAAATGTCATGCGTATGTATTATAGTGCCACTATAGTGCAACACTTCAAAGCAATTCTCACGTATAAGGAGACAGAATATCGAAATGGAAAACGGTTAGAGGGCACAACTGGCTTTTACATTTCGATTCTTATTACGCGTCGTGTATAGAGAGAGCCCATTCCGCCATCGTCACACACGTTTGCCTTTGTTGTTTTTTTTTTTTTCCCTCGGCGCGCGCCAACAGTTCGGCCGGATTCAAATTGAAAAACCCCATGTCTGATAGTGAGTCAAAGGGTTGCGAGATACAAAGGCTTGGCGCGCGTATTGCAATGTGAACCGATATCTTTTGCGCCTTTTTGGTGCACTATATGTATATATAAAGAGAGAGAAAGACAATGCCCGAAGGCGGTGACAAATAATTCCACGTGACAAAATGAAAAGAAATTCAATTGAAAAATACTGCACACCTTTCAACGATAATAAAAATAAATGAAATAAAGTATCTGAATTTAGTGTGTATATCATTGACCGCATATAAAAAAAAAATTTATTTTGTTTATTTGGATTGAATAAAAAAAAAATTGCTATAAAAAAATAATATTTTATTATACAGCATTTATTTTGTTATATTTCATGCAAATTTTATATCTAACACTGTAGCATAACCTCTCGCAAAAGTATTGGCGTATTATTTTTCAATATATTGTATATACGGGCACAAAAATTTTATTCTCGCAGTAATTTTACTTTCGCCCTTTATTTTCCACTCGTGGCCAGGAAATCGTTGGTCACGTTTTCGTTCATGTGAGAGGAAGAATGCCAGTTGAATATCAAAGGGTCTTCATACCACCCTCGCACTATTTCACATGACTGTATTCCACATATACATGTGTGAAACACAGATATTCGACAGTGGCACACGTACTCTGCTAGAATTTTCTACTTGCTCTCTATTCTTCAATATGTATATATATATACATATATATATAAATATATATATATATACATCTCATACAACGAAATGGCCATGGCGTATTATAAGCGATCGATTATCTATATATACAATCAATATTTAGCGATAGTTATTATTGACATTATTATGTACATATGTGCGTAAGCAATTCAAATTAAATGACACATAGAAAATTATTCATATCGATATTATAAATATCCAAAATATTTACTTATTTTATTCGATGGAAAATTATTATTACATTCAATTTTGCAGAAACAATTTCTTTCTCTATTTAAATATATTTCCGCGAATATATGTGTATACATGTATAAGTATATATACCATCATGAAATATTATTTACATCTACCGCACAAGTTACATTACCAAAGTGCAATACAAACTTTTGCTCTGCATGGGGGATTCACCTTATACAATATGTGTATATAAACATAGTAAATACGTTATATGCATCATGGGGTATAATACACGAATATACTGGCGTAATATTACGCTAGAAGAGATATTTATGGTTGAGCATTGTTGTCAAAATATTTGTGGCCCGAAATATTTATCTATAGCTGCATGGACAATATATGTAATATGTATTTTTTTTTCTTCTGTTTATGTTTCGTCATGTTTTAAATTCACTCGATCGATATATTGGCAAGTTGAATTTATGCTCTTTAAATTTTTATATTCATGATACTGTATTAAGTCATATATGTTATATTCTTGTTGCAATAGTACATTTATAGAATGATAGATAAAGTACTTGAAACAATTAAATTCAGTGGAAAAAATGCCAACATGAAAAATAACGAGAAAAATATCACTGCGGTTCTAGAATAAATTAAAAATTGCTCAATTCCATTATCATATGTGTTTATTATTCTGAATAAATATGCAATACTTTTCCAATCTACATTTATTTATATCTACACATACCTATGTCTTTATTTATTTATATTGCAAGAAAAAATTTTAGCTGTATTTTCATTATATTTATTTATTTCTTCTTTCATATTTATAATAAGCTGCAATGAAAATCCATCTGAAGTGTTTAAGAAAATTAATTAATATATAGAAAAGAAGATTATAGTCTCGGAAGTAAATTTATGAAAATTTTCAATACTTCTGCTTTGAATATTACACAGACGTGTAATTTGAAGTTTTCCTTGAGAAAAGCTCAATATTATATAAAGCGAAAACGGAAAAAGCGCAAAATCCTTTGCCATACTCATATAAATGTATAAAAAGCTGAGAGCTAATCAATGTCTCAGCGGTGATGTATACTCAACGCGACAGCCACAGCGAGACTATATATGTATATAGAAAGTGGATTTATATACAGGAAGGAAATAAAGTGAGGAGTGTAGTAGGGCGCAAGTCGGGCGCCATGAAGGGTTGGTTAGGCAGTCGCACAGCCGCATCGACATGCCACGAGTCGTTAAGCTCATTCCGCGGTTTTAATATCAGCATTGAGTTGCCCAACTCGCCATCAAAAATATCATAAGTATTTATTGTATTTGCAATTAATCATTGACCCAAAAATAATTTGTAAATTGAATAAATGATTCATTATATAGTTCCAGTTTACTATAAACCTAAGAGAACTCTCCGCTTTTTTTTTTTTTTTCATAAATGATCTTGAGAACTCTGTCCATCATCTACTTTGACAATGGTAAACGTGAACAAAAAAAAATAAGCAAACAGTTCTGGTCACTGCGACGTGCGCCACAGCACGTCACATAATTTATTCATGAGTCTGGTGGTTACGTCGCAACACGTCATTGCATACGACATTCATACAGGACACACAATTCCTGAGAGTACATATATATTATATATATGTATGTATATATATATATATATACATATATTCTCCATTTCGCTTTGGGTAATGTCAACGTCATTTCCATGCCACATCGTCGCAGCATAAACATCATAATAATATAATAATATTGGGTAAAATGATGTTACAATTTTAATCGTGATGGCGTGAATAAAAAATAAAAATTCCTATAATACATAAAATAATAGCAATTAAATATTTAATAATTATTTTGTTATATATGAATTAATTCAATTATATATAACAATTGGAAATTACAGTGCAGCAAGCAAACCTCAACATTGCTGACGAAGATACAGATGAGATAGTGAGCGAAATGCAGTGTATTGAATCGTCGTTAGTGGTTTTCAGCTTGGCCGTTCCACGAAAATCAATATTATATATAGAGGTATACTTATCTATGTATAGAAGCCAAGATTTACCACACTGATAAATTCACCTCATGCTATTGCGTATCTATCCATACACAAATAGCGAGGAAATTCGCTGAGGATAATCCATTGAAAAAAAAAAGAAAAAAACAAGAAAAATCGATGAACAAAAAAACAATAATAATAAAAAAATAATGTGACAAAAAGAAGAATAAAATATTACAAAGAAGCAAATAAAAATCGTGTAAAAATCTTAGACATTTACAGAACGAACGAATATATATATCTGCGCGTGAAGATCACGTCGTACATCGATCATTTCGACGTTACGAGCTTCATCGCTCAGCAAAAACACTCGACGTGAAGGTAACCAGAGAGTTAAAGCGAGGTGGATAGATAGATGGATAGATAGTTAGATAGATAGGGGGAGAAAAAGATAGAGACAGAGTATGATGAGATGAAGGAAGGGAAGGTAAAGGAACGTACAACGTGTCTCTCACGTTTTCCCAATTTTTTTTTTATGCCTTTGGCGTCTTCAACTAACAGCTGAGGTGCATACCCAACGTCTGTGGTGGTGTTCTACGTCGAAGGATCGGATAAAAAGTTACTTTATATTTTTATGTATATAGATATGTGTATATATATATAGCGATTGGTGATTGGAACCGGAAGTCTGGTCGAAGCATCACCGGAAAACGCAGACGTTACTGTTAATAGAACGGAAACGATCCGTTCAATCACGCAATCCACCTCATCAACCGATATCTTCACACACTATGTAACACGTATTTGTATTACGTGCTCATGAACAAATAAAAATACGTTTATATATATATATAAGAAAAATATGCATAGTTGTATGTATAGTGAATGTATATAATAATAGATTGATACAAATTGATTGACAGAAGGCATGAGAAAAGTATCGAACAGGCGCACGAAAAGAAGAAGAGCAAAGGGGAGAAATAATTCTTTTTTTTTCCCATCATCTTCAAATAGATTCATAAATATATACATATATCTAGATGATATCATCCAAATAGCTGTCGTCATCAAAGTAGATGCCTTGTTCATGCGACAAATTGTTCGAATAAATCTCTTCATTTATTATCCGCTTTTTCATCTTTTATTTATTTTTTTCTTTCTCTTTGCTTATAGTGGATATTCATGCATATATTTTAGATATTTATTATGTATATGGACGTGAAGAGATATGTGGAAACGTTGCTCGACAAGTACACAACCGTCTGTTACACACCCATATAAATATAATACAGAACAATAATAAACTACCTGTAAAAATATTCATTATCACTTAAATGTATCCAGTGAATTTTTTTTATTTCATTTCAAACACTTCATATAACTTTGAATTACTAATTTATATATATTTATTTTGTATGTTGAATAAATTTTATTCATACAATAAATGTAAATTGAATTCGTAATCTATTTAGAAAAGGAAAAGAAAAAAAAAGAATAAATTACTGAGACAATAAAAATACGATAGTCATTTATATTATAAGCATTCCCTCCACAGCAAAGCTGATATATCTGAGCGGATCTATGTGTATATACTTATACATTTCACTTACACTCTACAGTAATATTATCCGCCACACATATACACACTTTGGTAAAGTATATATACTTGACGCTTTGGAATTTACCCGGCAAAGCGGGCTAAATCCTCCGATCATTTCACAGTTCAAAAATTCTACAAGCCTCCAGGCAGTTTTTAGGAGAAAGCGACGTTTATCGTGAGTGGAGAGTCTCAAGAGTCCGTGCGCGAGCCTGGAAAATAGAACGCATGCGAAGGTATTTGCATTCCTCTTTTCGTTTCGTTTCCCCTCTCTTGCTTTCCCTCACCTCCTCTTCATACTTTTTCACAAAGCCTTAATGGCCACGTCCCAGCTTGATCGACGTTTTTCCCCGTACTGTTGGACAGAGTATTAAGTTCCTTTATTATAACATTTTTTTTTTTACTTCATTTTCACCTATGTAATAAATTTATTCAAAATGTGTTTTTCTTCATTTCCTCTGCTTTATTTATTCTATTTTTCATTGTTTACTTATTTCCAGAGTGTGAAAGGATTAAACTAACATAGAAATGAATACAATGACGCAAAGAGCACAGAATAAACTCGAAAATGAAAGAGATAGTGTATGGTGGCTTTATATACAAAAAAATATATATATATATATATATGTATGTGTGTGTGTAAAGAGATGGATTGAAGGTAAAACGCGTGGAAAACGATGAAAGGCAAGGCGGTATAACACCAGAGCTGTGACGATGAGCTAGCGTGAATTCGCCTCCAAGGTAAAATCTAGAAACTTACCACTATGATATGAAGTAGCAGTGCACCTTCTTGTGGGTTGAGTCTTGGCAGAGGAAAGCTTGTACAGCCCATTACAGACTCACATCCCATTTTCCTTCCGTCTCATCCGCACGCGCACTGTTCCAGTTTCCTTTCTCGTATATATTTTCATATATTTTTTTCTTATATATATATATATACTTACATATACGTGTATATAAGTTTGCTACATTTCTATCTATATATTCTCAGCGGCTACGGCAATATAGTACCGACTGAATATATAGTATCATGTTACATAGAGAGGAAGATTTATATGGTACATACGAGAGAAATCACATCCGGCTTTCGTGCATTTTCCCTCCAAAACCACAAAATGCCGAAAATGCATTTAACCGAATGATTAATAACACGATTGCTCAAATGAAAAAGATAATGCACTATCTACATATATATATATGTATGAGTATGTGTATGTATTAGTGTATGTCAAAAATAGCGGTACTTTCACTAATTGTAAATTGATGAACTAGTTTAGGATAGAATAACTTTTAGTCGTTTGATTATTCATGTTATACAATTTGAATGAGCTATAATTTATTACCATAAAATATTTGGCATCTTATCTATTTTAATTTTGAAAAGCAAATGCCTATTGCTACATTAGTGCTTTCATTTACTGCGTCCATGTGATAAAATTTTTGACATTATTTGTCAAGTGGAATTTGTACCGAGTTTATAGGATAAAAATTATATTTGAATAGCACACAGCAATCGAATGAATAAGAATGATTCCATATTGGAATAAGTTCAGTAATTTAACATTAACGGGAAAGTTATTAATTTTAATACACCTTACATACAGATAAGAAAACGAGGAAGAATTTTAATGAGAATTGTTTTTCCAAATTGTTTTCGCATTCTATCAATTTTATTTCACCATTTGCATAAAATTTATTTTCATTCTTGTCAACGAGATATTTTATTTTTTTTTAATTTTTTCATTGGCTGTTTTTCTTTTGCCGCTCGTTTTAGTCCGGGTATTTTTCGATTTTTCTTTCGACGGGGTCGGGAGAGTGAGGTGAGAGACGTAAACGGGGGCCATGGGTGGGTAGAGGGTGGCGGCCGGGGTGATACGCCGCGGGTGTCAGTGCCTGAGAGGGTCGACGAGTAAATTGAAGCGATCCATTATACGCCAGTGTCGGGTTGTCGGTTGCTACGTTCAGGGTGAGAGAGAAAAGTAACGGGGAAAAGTGGTCCGATGGTGTATTCAGAGTAGTAGTAGTAGTAGTAGCAGTAGTAGTACTAGTAGTAGTGGTGGTGGTAGAGGACTAACAGCACCAGCAGTAGCAGAGGAGCAGAGGTCACAAGGGAGAGGAAGCGACTACGACGATGACGAGGACGAAGAAAGAAAGCTAAGGTATATAGAAAGTAGTAAGGTGCCTATATATATGTATATAAAGAAAAAAGAAAAAAAAATAATGTATAGAGAGTAAAGGGAGTCTTGTACCTGCCTCGACTCAACGCGTCGTCTCTCAATTTTTTTCTCTCTCGGTTGATAATAAAACTTTGTTCATAATAATGACTCACTTCAATGTACACATGAAAATATTTTGACCCGTTAAAAGAAACAAAAATTAATGAAGGAAAAAAATGTGCGTAAATGTTTTTAGTTAAGTTTTATTATTTTGAGAATAGTTATTTTCCTCATTTTTTTTTCTGAAATATTTATTTCTAAATGAATGTAATAAAGCGGAATAGGATTAAACCGATGCAACGACGTGATGTCAAGTCAAAGGACATAAATTGAATTTCACTCTTCGACCGCGATACAACGACATGATAAATAATTTCTTGTCGTCTGCCATTGTATGTTCTATTCTCCTATTTTTCTCTCAATCATCGGGTATCTCTTGAATAACCGCCAACAGTGATGAGTCAATAAGCAGCGCAAACTTTTTCTTTTCCTTTGACAACACATTGATTATTAAATGACCGATGTCATTCTCAACATGATAATGAAATTCACATTCAATTAATTCTCGTCTGTCATTTAAATTCTTTTATATAAATATAGGCATGTGTCGCAGTCGCTGTCAATAAATTTGATATCAATGGACGGGAAACAAAGAAATAAACAACTGCACAATTGTCTTTTCATTTTTTTATGTGTGTTTTGGTAATTATGATTTGGATAGAATTATTATTTTTTTCAGATAAATAATCTCGTCGCAATATTGCAACTTAATTGATAACAATTATCATTTTTTTTTTCTCTCTTCTATTTCTTCATTATTTTTTGTTTTTAATTGCACTTGAATTCATACGATAAAAATTGTCCGATCGACAAATCAATTTGGCTTTCATTATTTATCGTGATGATGAGTCGATTTACAAATATATATAACAGCTCACCAATGTTCTTGTTCAGGCAATATCAAATATTAAAAGGATTGATACAATATATATAACGATCGTCATAAAATATATATCACGTTAAAATCAACATCATTATTATTTTCTTTTCTACAACAAGAGCCTTCATATATACTTTCATTTCATCTTGTATGCTTTGTATATATGTACTCTATCCTTCTGTCTTTCCTCCTTTCTTCCACTCGTTCCTTTTACTCTAAAGAAATAAAACTAAACTATATAAACATCAACACTTTTATTTTCTTCCTCGAGCAGTCAGTCGGGTTTCAGTCACTTGATATACTTTTTATTTTCTTCACACTGAGGGCACAGTTGCGCACATGATACGCTGTTTTTTTTTTCTTTTATTACTTCGTCACACGTTTATATAATTTTTTTCTTCAAATTATGTATGTGTGGATATATATTGTATATATATATATATGACGCACATGGAGCAATGTAAAAACAACGGAGCACTTGCAATAAACTATGGTCCGACCTTCATAAGTCTCACATATACTCAGTACACATGAATATCTATATATATGATGCACTATAAAACAACAATGCCTGGATATTTTATATCTATAGATAATTATTTACAGAGAAAACCGAAACGTTTGTCGCGGCTGGAGAATATATTGGAGCAATTCGCTTAAGAGCACAAATGCCTGAGACACGACGTTTACATTACAATATATATCAGCAAATATATTTTATTATTTCTCCACGAATTCCATATATACGTTTATGTAATGTATATTATATATTGTCTGAGTACTAAACACAACGACAGAGTATCGCAAACACTTACACAAACGTACACACAAATACATCTACATATACTCATATATGAAGCGATATTTATTGCATTTACACGTAACACATTCATATGATTCTTTTTGACGATGATGCAATGAACGTTATATGCACAGAAAATACAAACGTGTATATATATATATATATGTTTATATGTAAAAAATTTTGAAATTGAAACACGAAGGGAATATAGTCATGCGTTTGTAGCGACATGACGAGCATTGAAACGCGTAATCGGCCTCAATTCCCAAGTCAATAGTATTGGAGAAACGCGAATGAATTATTAATTTAATTCAAACTGTGACTGTACTACTGTATATGGATTATATTATATACGTGGAGAAATCGTGCACCAAAACAAAATGAACAAACGAATGAATAAACGTCGACATTATTTATCATTGCAACAATTCGTTTTATGCATATACTATACAATGCCCTAGTTTAGTCCTTGCCGGCTGGCATACCACCACCCTCCTTATATATGAACATGTAATGGAGGCGGAAGGCCAACGAGCTCAAAGTCATTCTCATATTGCCGTGAAATTCATCCATTTAACGAAAATCGAATGGCAATCAAATTTACTACAGTTTCCTGCCTCATTCTTCTGTTCTTCCGTAAAAATACACGAAATTTATCATCACAAAACTGTAAATCGCACTAACCGTTAAACTCACTACAACTTGTTTCATGCGCTTTTATGGCCAACTTGAAATATATACACGTTCGTAAATCGTTACACATGTATGTGTATTTGTATTTGTCTTATGTATTTGTGTACTACAAATAAAAATGAAATAGCACATCATTTTCTTTTATAAATATCTTTTTCACCCTTTTTTTTTCTCATCAAAATTAAAAATCAAAGAGTAATAAAAAAAACACTCGCGCGCAAACACACATCTACACATAATCACGCGACAAATAACATGTCCAGCACGTAATTATGCCAATTGTCTTTAATGTATTTGACTAAACGTCGAAAATCCATTGACTTGAATTGAATGACGTTGAATTAATAAAACATTGGCGAGGTTCACATCGATATTGTGAAGAATTTCTCTTCTCTTTGAGAGTATATCGATAATCAAGAGTAGGATTTTTCAATGAATACCCAATGGAATGACAAAGTCCATTATCGCTGTTTCACCTCTTTTTCTTCCTATTAAATTTGAACGAGTTATCGGTGCTTTGCCATTTCTCTAGTTCACATGTGTTCATTGATTATCCGAATTATTACTCTTCCTGGTCCGACATCCTTGAATAAATCTTCCATCAGTATCCGAGTGTGACTACACAGATATGTTGATGTATGTATGTATGCATGTGAGATTAAAAAAAAACGGGGGCTATTGGCTACGCCACAATGTCCATGTCAGATGACGAATTTGATGTGGTGTGTGCGAGGCTGCCAAGTGTGTCTTCATCCGGTAGAGAATGATGACAGGCTGACGCTGGTGGACTTAAGGGTGGTAAGTGTGGTGACGACAGCATTGGATCGCCCCCGTGGACAGGACCGCCCGTGTCGTCCTCCATCAGATCTTCAAATTGTGCCATACTGAGTATTGCCGTTTCCTCTGTGACAATGTCCGACATCTGAAACACAAAATATATATAGTCTCAATTACATTATTTAATAATGAAACGTAAATAACATTATCGAATTATTCTTATTGTTGGCGTTACAATATCATTACTGAGAGAATAGTAGCATGAATATAAAAGGAATTGCAAGAGAAATGAAATGAGAGAATGTGCTGAGAATACAGAAACGATAAATTGAATAAAAAGAAAAATAAATAAATGAAAAATGGAAAATGAGCAATTGAAGAAAAAAAAATATCCAAGTGAACAAGTTTTTTAGATGAATTTTCTTGCACGAACACGAATGATTCAGTGAGTTTTAGATGCTTTCTGATCCTGGACAAACGCAGTTAAAGTTGCCACGAAACAAGCAAGTTCTGCTTGCCAATGACGATGAAAGATCCAAGCTAGAGATACGGATGTTGGTGAGTTTGCAACCGAAAGACAAAGAAAGACAAGATAAAATAAAATACGTGAAAGTTTGTGGCGACCATTTCAGCCGTACACAAATTGGCGAATGAATAACCGACATTCGTAGTTTGTATATAGTAACAGAAGATAGAGAAGCACCAGGCAAATGTATATTTACTCAGTAGACTCGTTTGCAGTTAACGTGAAAGAAGAGATGGAACTGGATTGAAAGTATGAGGAAGTAATGGAGACGAAGGAGCTCGCAGGAATACTCAAAGAAGTTGCCGTTAGTGAAATGACTTTGGCGATCTTTGAATTTAGCTTCTTAATGAGAAGCTCAATGTTTCGTCGCGGTACACCGTTGGTTCACACAGTATATATATATATATATATATATATATATATA
>CAJUYH010002945.1:24224-36038 GCA_910591685.1 Galerucella tenella
TATCGTTATGTGCACAAATTTTTTTCTCTTCTGATGAATCTCTTTCCTCAGTTCTCGCACACTCTCTCTTTACTCAACGGCTTATCAAAGAGGATTCAGCCACGAGTCTAAGTATATGTGAAAAAAAAAATAAAAAATAAAAGAAGAAAAATAAAGAGAGGTGGAGTATTCAAGTTTTATCGTTGGTAATATTTCAATGTCGCGAATGTCGACACAACTTCAGGTCGGCGAAAAGTAAATTCTGTACAAACTATAGCAAAGACTTTTGGTTTTATTTATCTTTTTTATGTTATTTTTAGTTTCATTTTGACTGGCAACGTCCTATTACAATATGGGGAAAAAAAAAATCTTGATGGCAGAAAGAAGAATGAGAGAATGTGGAAAAAAAGAAAAAGTTGAGAGCAAAGGTAAGCATCACATAAAAAGAAATGGAGACAAATGAAAATTCTTGCCTTTCGTCGGTCGTGTTTAGTCCTGGAATAAGAGTTTGCAATACCAGCGGACGTTGATGCCCAATTGAAATCCGTAACCGGAAGACCGTGGGCTTTTGCTTGAAGCTCGAGTTCTTGTATGCGCAATAATAGACGACGATTTTGGTGCTCGAGCTGTTTGTGCCTGCTCTCGCTTTGCTTCATTCGCGTGAGCTCATTTTTGAGTAATTTTATATACTCTACTGACGATTTTAATATTGTGCCTTTGTTCGGCCTCACGTCTCTCACAATTTCGTAATATCTGCAACAACAATTAACAAAAATATAATTAAAGATTAAATCTTATATTAAATAAAAATCAAATAAAAATAAATATAATTAATTTGAATTGTCTCTTTATCATTTGAACTGTATATATTTATATCGTCGTATCATATGTATACATCTAAGTCCACCATTACGTAAGACAATTTGTAAAGACAAGAAAGAAATATATATGAGATAAAACGAGGTAAAACTTTTGATAATAAGTTTGTTTGGATAAGTGCAAGAGCAGAGGTGAAGGGACGAAAGAGAGAAAATAAAACAGAGAAAGAAGAAATAGTGAGAAGCATTAAACGAGAGAGTAATGAGAGAACATGAGACAGTCTGAATTGTTGATATTGTATGCCGTATCAGTGTCATGTTTATACGGGTCTTTTGGATATCTAGAAATTTATTGTTCGGTGTTGAGGTAACGACGAGTCTCTCTCCAGGGCATTTAATATTACAACTATACTGCCTTGATATTCGAAAAATGTATACAGAAAAAATAAATATGTAGTTGTAAGTACAGTAAAATACACAAGAGTTTAACTACATTATTCATAATAATACATTTTCATCCCAATCTTTTGCTATCTAACAGTCCCGCTTTTTGAATGTAATCCCAATAAATGTTGCATGACTTCACGTAATATTAACTCAAATTTTCTTTCATACATTTTCTATATTTTTCACTCGGTTCACTTGTAAAATAAAAAAATAATCCAACACAATTTTCGTTGTTCATCAAAATGTATTATATTTCATTTTTCTTTTTCTTCCTTCACTTCATTTTCCCTGGAAGCATATCCCACAAAAGATTTTCATTCTTTCCTGTTCACCATAAATTATACGCGCCGGTCATGAAGCCCCATGTTCCTATCACGTCCGGCTAACGATGATAAAAAAAAAAAATATATATATCTATATAAATACAAATTCACATGAAAACTCCTTGATCCTATTCCGAAACTACGGGTGGGATGTAATGTGACCGCGCACACAGAGGCCAAGTGGGGGAGATACAGTAGTAGTTTTTAAGTCCTAGTGGTGGTGGACACTGACTAATGGATCTCTCAACTTCCTCCTTCACCTCCCTCGTCGTCATCGTTCTCCCCACATTAACCAATGGTAGATTGATAAATGGTCGATCTATGCAGGCGTCTTCCGTATGCGAAACGCTCGGGCTCGTTTGTGAGGACAAGACTCACATCATGCCAACCCTCATTCCTATACATATGTACATAAATATACATATGTAATATACCAAGTAAATAACTATACAGTGGATAGCGAGAGATGGCTAGAGGCCACGTCCCACACTACACACAAGTTTGTTAATCGTGTTAAGGACTTTTCGGACGTTAATATAATACATATTTTCCTCGTGGCAATTTTCTCTTATATTTGCTGTAGTTCATATGAAGTCCAACATTTTAATAGCCATGCTCCGATAATTTTATTACAGAATGAATGAAAATTTATTCTGTTCCCTTCTTTTGCTTTTCGTTCTATCGAGTCAAAAGAATTATGAATTGCATTTGAAATAATAGTATATTACTTTCCAGTGAATTTAAACTTACGTCTATAATATTTATTTAGTTGAGTCAATGAGAATATAAATTATATGCGAAAAGAGAGGAGTGAAAAGAACAAAGAGAATGTGCTAATACACAACAGAGAGAAAAATACGGCAATACTAAATGAAACAATGAACACAGCATGTAATATTCTTCAAGAACAAGAAAAGAAAATTTCATGTCTTAGTCGACTCTATTGTTTGTATATATAGAATGATAGTACGGTGAATTTGACCCAGACTCACTCATAACTGATACTCATACAACTCGAGGCAAATAATTATTGTGCTAGTATGGGTTGTAGTACTGAGAATAGAGTATTTTTGAATAACGATAGTATTTTGAACAAATAACGTAGGGACCATGGGTCACTTGGCAACATGCATAGAATTTCTCCCTCTCTGTTTATACCTTACTTCGATAGTTCTCTCTAGCAATATATTACATCAATTCAACAACCAACCACCCAGTATACTTGTCCCTGTTGCTAGATCACTGGCATGTTCGTCGTCAATCTCCAATTGTCTATTATTCACTCAATGCAATTCCATTAGAATAACTCAATATATCTCAAAGTAAAATTTTGTCCTCTAGAGCAACATGCAAAACATAAAAGCTGCTTCATTATCCTCAACAAAAAAAAATGGAAGAGCAAATATATCAACATGGGAAATAATAACAATAATAATAATAATAATAAGTAAATTGTTATGGAGGAAAAAAAAGGAGAAAAATATTGAAGAACAAAAAATGTCTCGGCTTTGGTAGTCGGAAAATAACGCAAATACGCGCGCGCACGCGTGACGTTCACACGACTCGAGTTCGTACTAGCAATGCAATGAAAATAACGAAGGTTGAAAAATGCAATTTCTATAAAAGCCCTCTTATGCCACTCATTGGATTCTCAGATGAATGGTGTCTCGCTTTTATACTTTGTTGCGCCCTCCATTCGCATTATATTTGTCATTCTCCTCTATACATCTTTTCTTGCATATATTTCATGATTGAGAGATCAACTGACACATTGCCAACAAATTGATAACGAAAGGGATCGTTGATACTTCGAAACATTAGCTCTTTATGAAAAAAAAAATACAAAAAAACATTTATATCATTCAACAATGTAGTAATTCAATAAAAATATCAAATTTATTGTTATATATAAAATATACTTACGGGTCATTTGTTTTCGGCAGGAGCGTACCGAGTTCCTTGATCCGATCATTGATGTTGAATCGACGTCTCCGTTCGACTGTAAAATATGAAGAAAAAAAAAAAATAAACAATCAATCATTACTCATTTCACTTTTTTTCTGGTCAGTGCAAATACGACGTATTTCAAGTTCATCCATCAGACTCAAGGCGTTCCGTAAAGACACAAAAAATGACCTACATATATCCATATATTTGTTTTGTGTGCGTGGGCTATTTTAACACTTCTTATTTTTTCTTTTCCTTTTTTTTTTTTCATTGTTTTTCCACTTTTCTGCCCCTTGTTAGAATTCTATCGTTGAGAGTTGCCACTTTGGTTCTCTCCACCATCGACATGGATTAGGAATACTTATTCAACTCACGTATCGTAGTACGTTTGTGTGAGAGAGGAGGAGAAATACCACTGTCGTGCGTCAACTACACACTCGACGCTATTATAAGAGAGGGAGAGACAGAGCGAGAGAGAGAGAGAGAGAGAGAGAGAGATGAACGTGCATTGCCACGATAACTCGTTATCAGTCGACGAGCACGCGACGTAAACGTGAGATTTCACAGTGCGCTCTCTCGACGTTATTCGAATATTTGTCGTATATGGATCGACACGTGCCACCGAACGAATGCATACCTTCAATGTTTTTTTATTTTTCCACTCTGATATGTTCTTTATACACACATATATATATATATATATATATATATGTATCCATTCAAGATTAAATGTAAAAAACGCAAAAAAAAAACAAATAAGAAATGAAAAATTAGACTCACAGCATGAAAATATATGATTTTATATCCTATATTCCATAATTTCATTTGCAAATATTCTTGAATAAATAAAAATATAAACGTATATATGTCTGTATATTTATTTTCTTTTATTGTACTTGTAGTTTACAGCCTCATTTCTTTCCAATCGTAAATGTCGGATCATATAAAAGAATTGCAAAGATATATTTATCGATTTCTTCGTAGAACAATATAATATATTTTTTTTATTATCGGATATATATACAGATATTTTTTTTTGTTTTTTTTTTATGCATGTTTTCGGCAGTATTATTCATGTATACATACATGTATATGTATTCATATGACGAAGAAATTATTGGCTGAGAAAAGAAAATATTATTGTCGCGAATGGCCCCACTTCAATTCACTGCAAGGTCATCGGAATTTATCGCAGCAACATTGCATTATTGCCAATGGTAAATGGTAAATGAATAATAAAGAAAACAAATATATAATTTGCACTCTACTTGTCACTTACCAAGTCGCAAAGCAACTTCATCAACGCAACATATAAAATTGAATTGGCAACGATAATATTAATGACACATATATATATGCAAATAATCAATAACTATTTATGAAAACATGAATTTTAATTTATTCTATGAGTTTTAACGATTATCACATCATCGACATTTAGCTATCGAAAACATCGCAGTAATAACACTATTATATATCGAATAGCAATCGTAAACACAACGGCTGCAAAATATTACGATAGCGATAACACACGTGCCTATATATCTGTGTCGCTTTGAAATACATCAGCGAAAATATATATATGTATAAACCATCAAAGAATTTACAAATGCAATTACAGAACGCAAATCTAATCATTTTCCGATCTCAAGTAAATGGAAAAATTTAATTACCATTAGGTAACAATAAACTCTAGAAATTTTCCAGATAATTCCAATACAAAAGTTTTTTATCGTCAGTACAATCATTTGAAATATTTTTTTTTTTTTCTTGACATGGCTACAAATTTGTCACGCCATGGGAATACAAATGCATCCTTCGCAATATGAAAGACAAATATATGGTTAGTGGGACTTCATAACAAAGTTGAACAAAAAAAGTAAAATAAGTGGATGGGTAACGAGATTGTGTGTTAATTGTTGCAGCGAAATGAAAAAAATATCTAAGAAGAGATAAATTACAATGAGGAAATGAAGATGACGCCGTGAATGAAGCAAGAATTCGTGTGAAGCAAGAAAAAAAATGAAGAAACAGAATGGTAAAGTAGGAAAATTTCTGGGGTAGAGTGAAATGTGCTTCAAGTACCATAAATTCAACGCTGAAGTTTCTTCAAGCTTAACGTTGAAATTGACTGGCATGTAGGGGAAATCCCAGGCTCTGATCTTGTTGATTAGATTGCGATGGTTAACTCCATGGACGCACCCAAAGACTAGATTCGATCTGCTAAAAGAATGCCAAAAGTTTATCTCAGTCGATTTTCTTTGAAATCTAAACGAGAATAAGGGAGAGAGGAAAAGGCAGATGCTTTGAAGCTTTTGCACGTTCACCTGCCAACGAATGAGTATACTCATATATATTAATGTGTGTTACTTTGATGTTATATTGGAATTTTCATCAATAATTAACCTGATTCATTCGCAATAAAAATAAATTATTCAAGTTGCAGAGTTCGAGGCTTTTGTAGTAATTGAATTGATCTTTTTTCATTATTTCCTGTTGATTTAATTTCACGATTTTTTTCTTATTCCTTATAAACTATATTGAACGAGTGAACGAGCGAATGCACTATTGTATCACAAAAACAGGTACAAATCAAAAAATAAAAATCGAATCACGTAGTTGTGTAGAAAGAAAGAAAGAGACAACGAGTCACGCGTAAAAAACGTGCCGCGTCCGGCGGCTTTTACGATCGTTTTCCTATTACAGTGTTGGTAGCGAACGTGAAGGTGCACTTGGGGGATTTAGAGATATCCCAATACCGACCAATAAAAGATCTGGTCTTGTCTAAATGGTTGAAAGAGAGCGAAAGCAGACTCACAGAGAAGAAGATAAAGAGAAGGAGAAAGTGAGCTATAAGTATAAAACGGATATGGAAGGAATCTGTGAGGTTATACGAGGAAATGCGGAAAGAAGAGATTGGCCTGGGGGAAGGGTAATGCAGCATAGCTGCAAAAGAAAACTTAAATCAGCGTGAAACCATGAGAAGAAAAAACAAATGAGAAAGTGAGATAGAGAGGCAAAATAGAAATGGGTGTAGAAAATATATAGAAAGCAGATGTTTCGTTAAAATTACAATTTTATTTTGTCCGTCGCACGTTCTTGAACCAGCCGTGATTTTACGAAACTTCTGTTTCCTTTCATTAGACCTGTCCATTTCTTCTATTTATTCTTTTTTTTTTTTTTTTTTCTACTTACTTTCTCCATAAATCAACTTTTTGTGCGATGTAACTTGAACTACTTGCAGCGACAACATCATTTCAATAGTATATTTGTGTCCATCAATATATTAAATTATCCACGCGTTTCATCGTCAAATGTGCAAATTCTTTTGGAAAATATCTTACAAATTTCCATTGACACAATTGTCAACTGTCTTTTCTCATAAAGTCAATGATGAACATGAAATAAATGTCTTTGAACAATTATTTCTTTATATATATTTGTATGTCAATAAGCTATAAAATTGATTAATACCAAACAACATACTCATATTGTGATTGTCTTTTTTTTGACGATCCTTGGCGAGCGCATGAATTTCTGCATCGGTGAGCAATAATGGTTCAGGTTTTATCTGCAAGTCTGGTAAACTTGAGAGGCTGTCACTTTGACCATCCTTCAACTGATCTCCGAGTGAGCCTGCTTCGAACGACAGGATGTCGTCCAACAGATCCTCTGCCTAAACAGAAATAAATCAAAAAATAAAATTTAGGCAAGTAGACTTGCCCGGTACTTTTCGCCACTAATTTTGTTTGATCGTATAAACCATTTCAATAATAATACCATAATATGAATTTGTTAATTTATAAAAATTTGCGATCCAAATAAACAAGTGTTTGAATTAAATTATTGGGTTAATTCAACGGTCATGTGCCTGTTTTGGTATTTTCATCCATGAACAGGGATTCTCGGAAGTACAAAATAATATTTCCACAATAGATATAAACGTCATTTTCTCACGATATAAACGTCCGATCGAAATAAGCCATAGCAACTTTGTCATCCCCCGAACATTCTTATGCTATGTTCAAAATTTCTGACTTTTTTATCAAGCCACTCCTGAGATGACATGGCTTCTATGTTTCCCCGCTGAAAAACACATTTTTCATCTACGTCACCTTCAAAAACATGAAATTTTTTTTTATATTATTCAAGAAGGCAATTCATTGAACATTAATACTAAGTTTTATTATCCGTTATTCCAGTTATTATTGTTAAAAAATGCGATTACATGCGTTGTTTTTCTTATCACTGAGTAATGAAAAGTAACAAGATACAAAAATAAAAACCGTCATTAATATTATAAACCTGAATTTGTACATTGTTCCATTGTCTTACACGCAAATAGTTCTTATCAGTATAACCACTATATCTATTCGAAGTCATTGATGGATCGAGCGATCGATCAATTTATAAAAATTGCGATATTCCGGGTATTAAATATTGATAATGATCAATTTGATATTTTTCAATATTATCTACACACGTAGGTACTACTGATACAACTATGATCTAAGGATAAAAAAATATATTAATGTAGATTAAAATCAATAATGGTTTTCAATCACATATAAATATAATATCATTGTTATCGATATATAATTGATTCATATACATTCACATATACACATGCGTTTCCAACGTCAGCTTCAGTACAATTTATCAATTTACAAATAAACGCTGCGTATATCTTTCCCCTGTACCACTTTCCATCCCTTTAATTCTATCCTACCATTCAATCCTACATATATATATACATACATATATATATATATATATATATACACATATATCTATTTGTATGATGTGTGTATGAAATCTGCGGCGTGTCGTTAATAATTCTCCGAACGACTCCAGCGTTAAATCACGCTTTGCCTTGAGCTACTCGTGCGCTGATATTTCCACAATTCTCTGCGTCATATTCTGTTCTATACTCCTATCAAAATTCATACACTATAACATTGACCACGTATCACACGACGAAAATTGCAGGACGGTCCCTTCTGATTACTTTTCAACAATATATATGTATATATATATATATAATAATATCGCAATATCCCATATTTTCATTCATCCACAACTGCTCCAATATCTCAACATATTTTCCTACTTTTATACATTTATGTCATTTATTATTATGACAATATTACGATAGTTGATCAGTAATAAATGATTACACAATGTTGTATTGTCTATTGTTATTAGGTATATGTGCATATAAAATATATAAATATATGTGGATACAGATACATATATACCTATATGTATATATAAGTGGAAGAAAAATATTGTATGAAATAAATGTACCCTCGTAAACATGAAATAAAGCCCGAAAAAATTCCCTCAAATAGCCTCGGAATTGCTTGGCAGCGATAAAGACGTAAGGCCTTTGCTATTCCAGGACAATTTGGTGAAATTCAAGAAACCCGAGTATCAGTAGTATAGCATATGCGTGCACGACTTCGGATATACAACATAGTCCTTGTAACTTTATGTGTGTATGATCCTATATAGGAATATCTGTATTTATAAAGGCAGACTTATAGCATACATATATTTAGACATATATACGAAGGGGAGAGTATGAAAGGAAGTACTAATAAAAAAAATTGTGTTACGTAAATATAGAAATTACGTAAACAATAATAAGCGTGCAAATGCCTTGTCCTAGTGGCGCGAACGACAAGTAGTTGCAGCTGTTAAATACACAACATATACCTACGGGATTATATGACTTTAATGTTTTAATATACATATATATATATATGCAGAATTGTTATTTCGGGTAAAATAGTAAAATAATAAAACAATAAATCAATCGAATTCGGTTATTGTCAAACAAAGTAAATAAAAAGAAAATTAAATCAAAAATAAAATGTCTAGTCACCATGAGGTGGGTTTTATGTCCAGGTGTATTGCAAAATTTTGGTTGGGAATGGACAGTACTGCTCACGATGTAATCGACGAAAGATCGGGTTCAACAACGTTGATATTCATTCGCGTATAGCTGAACATTATTCTCATGGCGTATCAATCCTTATTATATCTCACATTATTTTGTGTTTCAATTAAAATTTAATAAATAATAAAATTGCAGCCCCATTGGGCAGTGAGGCTAAGTACTTATTGGACCGCCCTTATATATAAATATGTGGATGTGCATTTATATAAGAGAGGTCACATGAGAATAGGTAAACTCCTAGATATGTGCAATATGTACAAGGAAGAAGGAACACTGCAGAACTGGCGATAATAATCCAAGGCAAATGCAACGGAAACCAGAGAATTGAGAATTAATAAATGGCAACAGTAAATAATAATAATAATAATGAATTCGTTATTATTTCATATTTGTGGTGTTGACAATGATATCATTATTCTCATCACAGTTTCGCTATTATTTTATTTGCTCAAGTAACATTGAAAAGCAAAAACAAAATTGAAATATTTGAGGAAAAAAAAATAATAATTTCTTGTATATTGGCAATGTAAATATTAAATGTGTCATTAATTTTTTAATTTTTCATTTAATAAATTGACAATGTCCTCCTTGAGTACTGATGTGGAGAAGTGATATTTTTGTTTTTCTAAAAACTATTGAGAATTATTTTTTATTTTTTTTATTTATTTATTTTTTTTTTTAGTATCATATAACACTTGAAAATTACGCAATAAATCTGTACGCCCCTGATATAATGTATATATCATTATTTTTTATTATTATACAATAAAGCAACTGAATAATTGATGTATAATATTCGGCAATTGAATTTCATTGGAGTTTACCGTGATTTGAAAATAGTTGAAAACGTGAAATAACACAGTTATTCTCTTTTCCTTCTGGCTGTCTACAGTCACAATGATGAGTTATCGTAAACGGATATATAGTTTCCTGTTGACGCGTTCAAGCGGACCGTCTGATCCCACGCGCTCTATTACTACTGTCGTCAAGATTTACGCCCGACCATGTGCTACCACCGACTACTTAACATCAGATATATGTATAATAAAATCATTAATAGAATCACACAATGAAACGACATAATGTCAATTAATTTTCATAGTTTTCAATTCACACTCGTAATTCATTGCGAGTCACTGTCATTATCATTTTTTTTATATTTATCGTTATCATGGGGGAAAAAAGATTATGAATGAACCTCTCTCCATTCAATAAGTCAATGGGAATTAATTCATTGAGAATTATCTGTATAAAATTGCTAGATAAAAAAAAAAGTGAGTAAATATATGTGAAGATTTATTTTCATATCGTTACTTTTTCATGGTCAAATCGCAAATTATAACTCGACATAGGATATATTTACCTTTAATTTTTATCCATCGCATAAAGTTGATGTTAACGATCAGACAGTAAACGTCAGATTAATGTTAAATATATGTATATAGAATCATGCATTGGTACATAGCTATATGATGTACATAGATAGCATTAAATGTATAGCAAATGCATAGGATCTTTAGCAACACCTGACACATCCTCGTGTATATATAATCGTTTGAAAATGATGGTATAAAGATTACGTTTATATCATCGCGATTATTATCATCTCGGCCATACAATACATACAATATTAACCATTAAACCAAAAATAATAATAAATAAACAAAAGTGATATAAAGGTAATGTGTTTGTCATATATTTTCATTTCCTCGAGCCATCAATTATTACATAAACGTTGATGTGAATGACAAAATTTACTCTCACAATTTTGCCAAATTGCAAAAATTAATATGGCACACAGGTGTATATGTGTATACATATAAGCATGAATACGTAGAATTATTCTTTGGTTCTATGGCAGGAAGCAATTGCTATTTTGTAATTACGCAACAAACAGCCAAACGTAATTGCCATGTAGTACAGTATATAAACTGTAAGCCTAGAAAATAATGCAGGAGGATTGTAACGATGACTTTAATTAATCACACTAGTTACGAGACATCCGGCGGTAGTCTTCCATCCGGTTATACTATAGATATATATGTGTATGTAGATATATATATACATATATATAAATGTAAATATATATCGAATATGCATTATAGATATATATTAAATAATATATCGATTGTCAATAATGAATGCCAATACAGTGTCACTAATATATTCGTCATTGATAAATTGGATAAAGAATAAAATTAACATGTAGAATTCTATAGATAAATAAAATTCGACTGTAACACTGATCACTTTATTTTAGAAATAATATATATATATATATATATATAAATAAATTTACCATGGACAATAGAATGATTGTGTCATATTTTTTTTTTTT